>JANHZU010002975.1:92274-103888 GCA_032468055.1 Acrochordus granulatus
CCGCAAGTCATGCTCGGCAGGGTAAGTCCCTGCTCGTCCCGCCCCTTCTGTGGCATGGACGGTCGGCTCCCAAAGGGAAATAAACTTGTGTAAGGGACTGCAGGGAAGGGGAGAACGGAAAATAGCTGCCCCTGGATGAATGCAAGCTGGGCAGTGGGCTTGGAGAGCCACTCCCAGGGCAGCAGAGGCCCCCACGCTGTGGGTGGGGATGAGGCTGAGCCCACACCCCCGAAACAGAGAGCATGCCTGTGGGCTGTCTCCTCCCTGCCCACCATCTCCCAAAGAAGTCTGTTGCTCTGCAGACTCCAGTGAAACATGGGGCCCGGGTCTCCGGCACCCGGGCTTGGCTGCTCTTCTCCGACAATGAGGACAGCAGCCGAGTTGGGCAGTGCGCGGATTCCGAGGGCCCCGTGCCCCCCCCGGCCCCGTTGGAGTTGCAGCTCAACTCTGTTTCTCATCTGAGCCCAGCAGGGAGATGTTTGACTTTCAGACCATGGGAAAAAAACTCCTTTGGGATTCGGACAGAGGCTAGAAAGGAGAGCTGCAGACGGGGAAGCCCACCGCGAGGCCTTTTTTCCTGGGAAAACTCGCGGTTCCTCCAGAACCGAAAAGTCCTCCTTGGCTGTTCCCAGATGGAGCCGCCGTCAAAGTCTCCCGCGGTCCCCGGAGTCCGTGCATGAGCCCAGACTGGGGTTGTGGAGGGGAGGATTCAGGCGCTAGCAGACTGCCCGCAGATGTTTGTCTTCTTCCCCCTTCCTGGAAAAACAAGTTTCTCGTCCCTTTTGTGGTCCAAGCACTGGAAATTGCCGTGCGTCAACATGCGGTGGGAGGGAGACAAAAGAGACGGTTCTGTCAACATTAAGTCGGGAGATTTCGGGAGAAAGGAACGTGCACTGTATACAGTACGGAGCTGCAATAAACAACAGCACAAAATTAGACCCAGGGTGGACCTCAAGGAGCGGGTGGCTTGAGAAAAAAGAGCAAAAGCCTCTCTGAAAAGTTTTGCTCCTGGACTGTTTTTCCTCCGCGGGTTCTTCCTCCCTCCCCACCGCCCTTTCCTCTCGTGGCATGCCGCTTTTGGGGATAAATGTTGGCGACTTTTGCTGAGCTGGGGCCCGGCCCCCGATCACGGAATTATAAGCCTGAATTTGTCTTCTGCTTTGCTCTAGTGCAGCCTTTGGCCGAGTCCAGCTGTAAAAACTAGAGTGAGGTCTCGCGAAGGGAGCCCAGGGATGCGGACGTGCCCGTGCTCTGAATCCCTCCTGGGAAAAGAGGGTCCCTTTTGAATCTCCTGTCCTCATCAGCCTCGCATCTCGAAAGGGTGCTGGGCTATTCAGCGGCACCAGGGCTAGCCCGTTTTTGGACCAACGGCTCATCCTTCGCTCGTTGCGGCGACTGAAATCTAGAACTAAACAAGCTGCAGCTGACCGACGGCGCCTCCCAGACGGGCAGACACATCCCGTAACCCCAACACAATCTGGGCTTGGATGCTTGGGGGTTATGGGGATCAGGGTCCCTTGACACCCTTGCCTGGGAGTTGTAGGCATCAGGATGGAGCTGGCCCATCTCAGCCCGGATGCAAACGACAAACCAGTTTTCCAACATGATGTTTGTAATAAGATAGCTTCTGGAAAGCGTCTAGCAGCCTTTGAAGTAATCCATTGATAAACCAGCATTCAGGGTGCCGAGCTAATGCAGAAGCTGAACAGCAGGAGTGAGAATTACTCTGCAGTGCGGGGGTGGGGACGGGGGCCCCACCTGCTTTGCACCCCTCTTAGTTTCTAGTTTCTGCTCGGTCGGCGAAGGGAGGCTGGCCGGACGGAGAGCGTGGGCTTTGCATTCGTTAGCAACGCTTGCTTTGCACAAAGGGGCTGTGAGGGCAAGGAAGGAACAAAAACCTGAGCTTAACTTTGTGCGAGCCGTCAGCGGGGGGGGGGAGCTGGCACCGAGCTGTGGCCGGAGCAGGAAAATCTGAGCTGTGCGCTGCGCCAGATCTGCTGAGCAAGTTGGTGGGAGCCAGGAGGACAAAGATGCCGATTTAAGGGCTCTCTGCCCCCCCCCCGGAGGTCATCGTCCCACATCTTGGCTGGGTTGGCCAGTTAGCCCTCCCGCCGGCCCTGCTGCTCCCAGGGGACTCGCCTGCTCTCCTGAACGCCCGCCCCGGTGTTGGCAAGATGCCACTTCCAAAGAGCCACAACAGGCGGCTTGGAAAATGGGGCTCTGCTTGGCGAGCCCCAAGGCCGTCCTGCCCGATGTGTGCCCAGGCCAGGTTGGGGGGACCAGCAGCTGAAATGGGGTTTCTGGGCACGGGGCTGGCATGGAGGAGGTGCTTCCTCGGAGCATTCTTCAGAGAGCAGCAGACGCACTGCTGGGGCGAAGGGCGCAGGCCTGGCAGTGCCCGGAGAAGGGCCGATTGTGCCAACTGGAAGGCACTTCCCAGGGTCCGTCTCCCACCCGCTGGCACCATCCAGGCCAGAGATAACAAAGGGCTGCTGTGGGACGTGGTGCCTCGGGGCCGTAGATTGCCTGCCTCTCTGTGCCCCCCTCGTGGGTGACGGAGAGGTCGAAAGCGCATTTCTCGCTTCCTGGGAAGGGATGACTTCATCTGGAGCCAGACACTCTGGCTCTTTCTTCGAGGTCCTTTGTGGCTTGGGGGGGGGCTACTCTTGGCGGGGTGGGGGGGAGAAGCTGCACCCCGGCAGGGAACGGAGCTTGGAAAGAGGCAGAGTCCGTGGGCTGAAAAGGCACAACCGGCACAGGAGGAAGGTGGCTGCGGGGCAAGGCGCAGCCACCCTCTCGGCCTCTCCAAAGTAGCCTCCTCCGGTGTGTCTTCTTCCCTGAGGCCACAAGGTGCTTGCTGGGCCTCGTGGGCACTCCCTGAGCCCCCTTGAAATCAAATCATGCCGTTCCCACGATCCCAAAGAAGACAGTTACGCTGGGGGTTTTTCCAGCCTCGTGGAGGGAGCCCTCCCCTTTGTCCCCACTTGCAAAGTCCTTCTTTACCCACATTTTCCAAGGCTGAAAAGTCACTTCTTGATTCACCCTAAAACATAAAAGTAAACACCAAAGTTCGGGGGGTGTTTTTTAGCATTTAATGACATTTATTCTCAAGCACGTGGAAACCCACAGGTCAGTGCCGTCCTGCCAGGGCTGACTGCCCGCACCCCGGTTCCTCCGGCATTACCAAACGGCAAGAGAAGAACCTTTGGGGACCCCAGATCGGAAATATTTGCTTCCCACTTCGGCTTGACGTGTGAATAAATCTGCTACAGATGTTTCCAGGTTTCTAGTCCTCACGGGCAGACTGGAAAGTCAAAGGTAACAAAGAGGAGCAAAAAAACGGAAACCTGGCTGTCTTCCCCCGCCCATCCCCAGCTGCCATTTGGTGCCTGGGCTGGCCCCTGCAGCAGCTGGATGGAGACCCCCTGGTCAGCATTTGGCATGCGAAAGCATTAAAGGGGAAAGTGCTGCCGTTGCGTGAGAAGCGCAGCCAGGCTTCTAACAGTGCCTCCTTTCCCCACCACAGATCTCTCCCTCGCAGTCATGCGCTACCTCTGTGCCAGCACGCAACATTTTCTTTTCCCCGGGATAGAAAGCTGGAGGAGAGGCATCTTCTTTCCAAGCCAAGGGACAAAAAATCATACGGGGTGGGGGAAGGGGTAAGTAGGAGGACCCCAAAGCCCCCAGCCTTTCTGGGCTGTGGGAGCCCCACCCACCACCTCCAATCTCCCAGGGGACAGGAAATACCCTGGTGAGCCTCCCACGGCCACTGTGCGCCCCAGGGCGAGAAAATGCGTATTTGCAACCTCTGGCTCTGGAAATGCCTGCCCTTCGGTGAAACTTGCGCCTCGCCAGGAACAGCCCTGGGAAGTTGTGAAAACCTTTGCACGGACAGCCGAAGCAGAGGGGTGGGTCCGATGGGAAAACCTCCTCCCAGAGTGCGGACTTTCACAGGGCCGTCCGAAGCAGCGTGCGAAGGGTGAGCTTGGAGCCGAGCGAATGGCGGAGGGGGAAAAGTACCCGGGACGTTCGCTTCCTCCCTCCTTCCGAGAGGGGAATGCAGGGAGATACTTTCCTGGCCTGAAAGCCCAGCGCGTCGGGGGGCCCCCATCCGTCCATCCTCCCGGGAGGGTCTGGACCACTCGGGTTTAATGCTGGCCGCTGACGCCATCGTTCCCTTCACGTGGCCGCTCGGCGCATCTGCAGGTAGCGCACTGGCGTGCAGTTGCCCAGCCGCAAGACGGCCGGCCCTGCGCCAGCTGAGCTCGGCGTCCGAAGCTCCCCGCGGGGCACGTGCAGCGGACGGGTTAAGAGCCCTGAGGCGAGGCGCAAGCGCTGCCCGCTGCCTTGCTGCAGAAGTGGCGGGGAGCAGGCGTTTCATCGGCACTCCCCAGGCGAGAAGCCTCGTAAGACGACGGCCTGCGCCGGCCGGCCTCCAAGCTGCCCCGCTCCCCGAGTCCTGCAGACTCACCGGGGTGCCCCAAACGCTCCCGCGAGGAAGCTGCTCTGCTAAGCGAGTTTGCCCGTCCGGGGGACGTTCCAGCAGATGCGCTAAGTGGTCGCTCCCAGGGCTGTGGTCACCCTGGAGCCACGAAGGAAGGCCTCCCGGGCCCGCCCCTGGCTGCTCAGGGGTCCGGCCCTCAAGCCACAAAACGCAGTTTGTAGGTGACCTGGTGGCCGTTGTCCCAGCCGTAAAGGATTTTCTCCTTGGGGTTGTAGTCGATCTGGGTGGTGAAGGCAAATTTGTTGCGGAAGGCCAGCCCAGGGTTGACTTGGGTGGCGGTGTGGGTGTCGTAGGCGTAGGTCACCCGCCCTTCTTGGGCGTCGCACTCATCCACGGCGTACAGGACGCCGCAGATAATGAAGCAGTTCCCGTAAGCGTGGCGCCTCAGCTCGGTCTTCCAGGTGGTGTCCTTCTGCGTGGAGAGATCGGCTGGATCCAGCTTGCTCACCACAACGATCTCCTGCTGGGAATAGCTGTAGTCCACGGCTGGGTAGATCACCCACAGCCCACTCTCGTCCACGGCAAAGTCGATGTCGGAGTGGCCCCGCCACTTCCAGGGTGTCGTGTCCTCGTAGACCACGTCATCCAGCAAGGACCACGCGGCCACAAAGCGCTGGCGCAGGTCGTACTTGATGACGTTCCTGGTGAAGGCCCGGTTGTAGTAAAAGGCCCCCCGGAACACCACGTGGCCGGTGCCGATCCAGTTGTAGGGAAGTTTGTACAGGTTGCTCCAGCGGCCTGGGCGGGACGAAGAGCTCGTGGTGAGACCCGCAGCCGCAAGCGTGGGCAGAGAGAGCCTTGTAGACGCTCTCCCGGGGATGGGGTGCTTCGGGGGGCATCAACACAGGCAGTCCTCGACTTGCAGCCAGTTGCTTAGTGACCAGGCAAGTTCTAACGGACCACCCTGGGGGTATTTGTGGCCCAGATTCAAAGCTCCAGTGGTGAACACCCCACCCCTTCGGTCACATAACACACTTCAGACTGTAATGGCCAGTTGCAGCAGCCCACGTTTTGCAACGGGTTGGCCAAAACCCGTTTTTGGGAAACCCGCTCTCCTGCAAGCCTTTGACAAGTGCAGCATTCACTTAATCACTGGAGGGATTGAGTTAGTGACTGCCACCAGAAAGGCTAGAAAAATTGGGTTGGTCGCATGGCCAACCCGCTTGATGGCCATGGCCAGGCTCCGTTACAGTCGTAACTCGAGGGCTACCCAGCAGTCAACGCTGAGCCACTGTATTTTGTAAGGGGGAGTGTTTCTCCCCGTTCAAGGCTGGATGGGGCCTAGAAGAGAGCGTGAGATTGCCCCCGTTTTAGAAACCCTGGCGAGGGCAGGCACAGCCCGCTCCGCCCGTCTGCCCAGGGGGGCCGCAGCCCCCCGCCCCACCTTGCTTGAAATTCTCCAAACTGCGGAATTCGAGCAGGCTGCTCCCGTAGTAATAGTTGGCCACGTAGATGCGCTCATCCTTGGCCGCGGGGTCCTTCATCCACGCGCCCTCGTTTCGGCCGTAGCTGTGTTGCTCCTCGGGGGGCTCCACCGCCTTCAAGGTGCCTTCGCATTCAGGCTCGTGGGCTGCGGGTGCAAAGGAAAGGTGGGGCGCCTTGGCGGGATGGCTGCTGGTCTGCACCCGCCAAGCCACGTTTGCCAGCTCTCTCCTGGTGCCCTGCACGGCTGCAGCTCCACGGGAGGAGCCCCCGAGCCAACCATCCTGGGTGAAGCAGGACTCACACATACCATGGCTGGGAGAGGCAGGGGCCCCGGGGATGGTGCGGCCAGGTCTGCTGGGTAGCAGAGTAGTGGCAGGTAGACTTTGAAGGACGCTGGTGGTGGGGGGCAAGGTGGTGGCATTGGCACGGGATGCCAAGAAGGGAGCCTCTCCTGCCCTGGGTAGGGTCTCCTGGTCTACCTGGGGCTCCAGCTTGGATCCAGCTCCCTTTCCGGGAGTTTCTGCAGGAAACAATCATTCTTAGTAAGCTGGCAGCTGGAGGTTTTTCCAGGAAAGGTAGTCCCCGACTTACAACCATTCAACGTTACAACGGGACTGATAAAAGTGACTTAGGGCTGGTCCTCGTACTTATGACCATCACAGCGTCCCCACAGTCACATGATTCAAAATTCAGGCAGCCACAGCGTTCGCAGTGTCCCCGGGTCGTGTGATGGTCATGTGCAACTTTCCCAACCAGTTTCCAACAAGCAAAGTCAACGGGGAAGCCGGATTTGCTTCACAGCTGCAGCGTCTCGCTTCCAGTTGTGGGAAAACGGGTCGTAAAATCAGGCCTGACTCACTTAACAACCACCTTGCTTAGCAATGGACATTCTGGCCCCAATTGTGGTCGCAAGCCGAGGATTACTGTCGGGTTTTGCAAAGTTCCAGGGATTTGGAGTAGCTCCTTGGGCCCTCGCCGCCCTACTCACCACGGCCGCTCGTCACCCCCGCTGCTTCCGCTCGATGTCCTGCTTTGTAGTACAGGAGGCCCCGGGTGACCGTTTGCTGCCCCGAGGAGTGGGTCTTGGAACTGGGCTGCACCAGGCCCATCCTGCCCTTGGCACTCTCCTTCCTCGGTTTTTCGGGCTTGAGGGGCTTCTCCTTGGGAATTCTGGGGCTCACTTTGTCCTCCAGGCCCTTGCGAAGGCTGGGAGACTTCTGAATGCTCTCCCTGCCTCCCGCTCCAGCCGTGTCCTAAGACGGGGAGAGAAACAACCGCCCTGGGGAGGAGCATGCCCAAGGTGTAGCGCCCAGGCCAAGTTGGGCAGCTCCTCTTAGGCTCTGCGCCTGCACGCCAGGCTGCTGTAACGCCTGGCTCGCAGTGGAAAAGACACAGCACAGAAGGGTCGAGCAAAGGGGAGGAAGAGGAAAAAGGGGCAGACTCGAGGGAGCGAGCGAGGAACTTCCGAGCGATCAGGGGAGAAGAGGCAGAGAAAGCAGACGAGTGGACGCAGGCGTCGAACGAGATCCGGCCGGGGATTCCAGCGAGGACCGGGACTAACCTGCGCCTTGGACGCAGGACTTGCGGCGGCCGCGTCTTTCTGCAGCAGCTGATGCTCCAGGTTCAAAAGCTCCTTCTTGATGCCCACCATGATGTCCGAATAGTTCTCGTAGCGTTTCATCTGGTCGCTCAGGTGCGCGACGCTCTCCTTCACAGCGTTGCTGTCACGGCTCAGGTTGGTTTTGACTGTCTGGGGGGGGGAGAACAGCCGGGGGGCGGCAATGTGAATGTGCTGCCTTGACCAAGGCGGCCTCGTCTCGTTCGTTTATTCCAAGGCCTGGCTAGCCAACCGTCCTGTCTTTCGCCCTGAGCAGCCTCGGGGCTTTTAGGGGGTTTTCCTGGTGTGAGGTTTCAGGGGTGCCCAACTCTGATTTTCTATCCGTTGTTTAATCAGAATCTGCCATCTGACCATCACTGGAAGGAGACCCTGGTTTTCTTTGGGGGGACATCTTCTCTGGGGCTGGAGGAGACCTCTCCTCACTCCCCCGCCCTTCCCACCTTCCCTCCTAGACAAAGTCTCCCCAATGGCCATGAAAGAAGGGGGAACGCGGCCTCCAACGGGAGAGACCCAACCCAGAAGGTTGAGGTCACCTCTTCCAGCAAGTTCATCTGTGCCACCACCTTGCTGATGTACGAATGGACCTTCATCAAGTCCATGCTGTAGAGGGTCCCCTCCAGCAGGTCGATGACAGATTGTAGCTGCAGAAAATCGGGGAGAAAAAGATTGAGAGTCTGTGGATCACAGGAAGCCCAAGAGATCCACCAATCTCTTTGCAAATGGGGTTTTCCCCTCCCTGTAGCCCAGGGCACCTAGAGAAGGGGTCTCAAATGGCCTGGGGTGAAGACTCTCTGATCCGGCCCCTGAGATGACCCCCCTCCTTGGCTGCTCAGAGCAAGCCAAGCGTGTCTCGCTTTCTTCCATTCCTGGTTGCCTTCTGCAAAAAGTGGGCAGAACCTGGCACCTGAGTGCAGCCAGTGCTCCGTTCAACCGAGCACCAGAAGCATCACGTAGGAGCATCCGCATGGCTCTTGCGACTGGGGCACTCCCCCCTCCTTGCTAAAGCCACAGCCCTCTACCTTGTGGAGCTCAGGGACTTGTTTCTTCAGCTTTTCCATTTTCCATTCGTCCTCGCAGGGGTTCAGCGAGGCAGGAGGGGCAGCGCAGGAGCAGCGACAGTCAGCCCCGGAGCTGACCGTCTCCACGGTGTAAAAATCCTCCACCTTCCTGGTCCCTTCCTGGAGACGGGCGCAGGCGGCTTTGCTGAGTGGACGCAGGATGCATTTGCAGCGACAGTGGGAGCCTTCAGAGGTCATGCGAATCTGTTCTGGGTCTCCGAAGGCCTACAAGAGGTAGAAAGCAAGCAGGACGCAGTGAGGCTTTAATTTAACATCCCCAGAGATCCTGGAGGATCCCTGCTTGGTCTACTGTCCTTCCCACTAACCCAAAACTCCCCAGCAGTGTTTGCAAAACATAAGCCAAAGAAACATCCTTGGCTCAACACACCCACTGTGGTTTATCCACAGCTAAGCAGATCATGGCTGGGGATATATGTGATCCCAGCCACCTTCTGAATCCCTGGAGGGGGGGTTGTCTTCTTGCCAATTTCTCCACCCTCCCTGGTAGAGAGAGGGAAGCAAGTGAGGTTCATCAAATTTCTGGGAAGGAAGAGCTGAGTTGGGCTACTGGCATCCATTTGCTGCTTGGCCCTCAATAGGCCAGCCAAGAGAAGGCTCCATCCAGAATCAAGTGGTGGGTAGTTCCAGAGATCCAGATGGGATCCTGAATGCTTCAAAAGATGGGGAAATGTTTCTGGACTGTGTTCCCAGCTGTTTTACAGAGCTTACAGTAGCACCATAACC
Organism: Acrochordus granulatus; assembly: GCA_032468055.1. Taxonomy (NCBI): domain Eukaryota; kingdom Metazoa; phylum Chordata; class Lepidosauria; order Squamata; family Acrochordidae; genus Acrochordus; species Acrochordus granulatus. The sequence continues at coordinate 101,624 of JANHZU010002975.1, forward strand.
AATGTGCAAACTTGGTTCTTTGGGCCACCTGAGAAACAAACCAGGATCTGCAACTTTGGACCACTGCTGGAACCTTTGCAGGGTTCCCACATGGACAGAGACCACAGCTGATACCTGCCTAGATGGGCACCACTCTCCTTTCCCATCCAGAAGCAAAGACACAAAGAAGGAAAGAAAATCAACTTTTATTCAGCCTCCTTCAGAACATCCAGGTTCGGATCTTTGCTTCCCTCCAGCCGGAGACTTCAGCTCCTCAGACCCTTGCTGAGAGGCGATGGGAATTGTAGTCGGACATAGCCAGAAATCGGAAAAGGTCGCATCCGGCTTGGAAACATCCCGCAGCTGTCCGGGCACCGCATCAAAGGCCGGCGCGCTCACAGATCTCGGCGCCAAGGGAAAGGAAGCGGCGGGGGGGGGGGACGGGGTGGAATCCCTTCCCCCTCCCGGCAAGACTGGCTTCCTTTTCCAGAGAGGGCCTCCCCCCCGCCGCGCAGAGCTCCGGCTCCGGCTAACGCGCGCGCTCTGGACGCGTTCACACAACACTCTTGCCCCAGAGTTTCCTCCGCCGAACGCGCGAAGGAAGAGATTCACGCCACGCCGGCCTCGCCTGAGGGACTCGACGCCGGTCTTGCGGGTCCTTGCTCGGCGTTCCTCCCGCGTTTCGCGGTGCTCTCGGACTACCCACTGCCTACGGGGAGCAGCCACGCCTTGGAGAGCGTGGGGGTGGGCGCAGGGAAGGGGAAAAGCCCTCCGCCCTGCGCAATCGCCCCCGCCGGAGTCTCGGCGCTTTCCCAGGCTCCTCGGCTGTCTTCGCAGGCGCCGCTGAAACGGAGATGATCTCCGCGGCGCGCCGGGAGCGCTCTGGGGCGCCTCCAGCTGTGCCGCGGAGGGGGAGCGGGAGCGGGAGGCTGAGATTGATGGCCCAGGGAAAGGGAATCGGGATCTTCTTCGGGGGAGGGCTGCTCAAGTTTCCCTCCCAAAAGGGGAGCCGCCTCCTTTCCTTCCCTCTGCTTTTCCTTTCCCACCCACTTCCCTTCCCTTCCCTTTCCCCTCTCCCTCTCCTCCCTCTTCCCTTCCTTTTTCCTTTCCTTCCCCTCCCCCTCCGCTTTCCAAGAGATGAATGCAGATACCAGCCTTCTTTTATCCTCATACCATCCCTGAAAGGTAGGATGGAGGTAATGGGGAGAATCTATAGCCAAGACAGGAAGCTGGAATAATTTCACTGGCCAATTCCAGCCACCTGATATGTGATTTCCTTTATTCTGATCCCTTGACATCCAGATACCTTGAATTACTTCCCCCCTAATTCCCTTTCCCTTCATTGTGAGGATTATGACAGGGGATGTAAGAAGTTTCGTTCTCTTGCAGCCTGAGTGGCAGCCTCATACAAAGGAAGGGGAAGAGGAGGGATGAGAAAAACTGCACAATTCAGGGCCTTGCTCGTCTTAACAATCAAAAATGTTCTAGGTTGCTTTCGAAGAGAAAGGTGTAGTTTTGCTTGTTTGGTTGAGCCTTGAAGAAGGGTGCAATTTGGTCCTTCCACTCGCACACTTTTTCCCACTATAACAAGGTTGTTGCTGGCTGGGAAACCAATGGAAAATCAGACAACATCTAGTTAGGGGACAGAAAAAATCTCAGGGACCTACTGTGCTCTGGAGATCTATAAGGTGCAAGCAGGAGGGCCAAAGCCAATGACAGCACATCCATTCATTTGAAAACTAAACCCCTGGAATGTTTTTCGAACGGCATCCTTGAACAGGAACCATATGCATTCTGCCAGGAATCAGGATACAGAGAACTCAAAGCTGAGCAGAGGATTCATTTCAAAGGAGGCATTGGTACCCGAGGCCCTGTAGGACGCTGCTGGTATTGAGAGGCCTTAGCTGTGGCACTGCTGTGAGGAAGTCGATCAACCCTGGTTGAGGAAGCTGAGCTCTTCCCCCTCCAGGGTGTGTGTGCACAGCGGGTTGCCAAAATTGCTCTGCCTGGGATTGGAATCTGCAGGATCAGAAGCAAAATCCTTTGGGAAGTGAAACAAAGAGCAGGTGACCAGTGAAGGGTGATGGCATGTAGTTGGAAGCTTTGCTCTGCCATCAGAAGGAGCCCAGTTGCTCCAGCCCAGCAACAGCAGAGCCCAGAGCCCAGCACTCATTGGCATGCAGGGCAGTGCCTATAACCACTCTCCGCCTCACATCCTGCAAGTTTTGCCACCCCAGCAATCAGCCTTTGCAGCTGTCCAAAGAAAATGGCCCTGGGTTGGGTTGG
>JANHZU010002975.1:103988-118430 GCA_032468055.1 Acrochordus granulatus
GAGCGTCGTCCTCCAGCGCTGGCTGCGGATCTTGGGAAGGGGTCCCGGTTGGGGGAGCGCCCTGCGTTGGAGCAGCTGCCCCATTGATGAGGTGGGGGGCTTGCAAAATCTCTTTAAGCCCCCTCCAGCCTTGGCAGCCCCCCTCGAAGGGGGTCTTTCCCCTCCAATCCCCCCACCTTCCCTCCCTTTAAGGGTCCTTCCTCCTCCTCCTTGGCCACTTCCTCTCCGGGGCAGTGATCAATCTCGGCCCTCAATGACGTTGTGAATATTTTATAACTCCGGGATCCTGCTTGAAAGGCCAGGGATCAATAAAACCCCCATAGAAATGCAAAGGGGGGGCTTACATTGTGATGGGAAACTTGGCAGAGCCCTGGAGAGGGTCCTGTCCTCTCCTCTCCTCCTGCCCACCCCGCCAACACAACAACAAACACCACAACAAAAGCTGGGGACCCTCCCTCCTCTCTTTGCTTCCCTTTCCTCCCCCAGCCAACTTCAAAATGTGTTTTCAGAGCTTTTGTGGCTTATTTTGCAACGTGGAGGTGGAGGAGGAGGTCGCTGAGGTTGTCGTATCTCAGGCTTTCTTATCTGCCTCTGGTCATTGTGTTGTAATTCAGCTCAAACTCGATTTTAAAGAGGGAAGTTCCCAGGACTGGCGGCCCACCTCCCTCCCTAAACTGAAATTGACAAAGCCAAGATAACAGCAAAGTGGGCTAAGCTTCCCCCTCCCCTCCAAGCTGGGGTCCTCCTTTTCCTTTTAAACTATTGTTTCCCCTCCTGCAGGGCGATCCCTTAAAAAGGGGACTGGGATTCACATTCTCTCTTCTATTTGCCTATCTCATTTGGAGTTGTCATCCAAATAAATAATCTAAATAATAATGCAATGACTTTCCTTGGGTGGAGCGATTTAGCTCTTTCTCCCTTCCCCACCTAGTTCTGAATTGCACAAATAGCACAGCTCCACTGAAAGTTTACTCAGAGGTGGCTTCTGTTGAATCCAAAAGACCCCTCTTTTACCTTAAATCTAGCTGTAAAAATGTAGAAAATAATGGCCATTGCTGATCTTGCCTTTTGAGCTGAGCTTAGATAGTCTCGGGCACAGCCCTATATTTGGACGGGGCTTAAAAGATTGGCTAGTGCATACTCTCAAGGCTTATTATATTTTACACTCATTTCCTTGCATGCTTTAACTGCGTTAAGATTGTTTGTTATGAGAAACGTGGCCACAGAGGTCCCTCCTAAAGCTCACTTGGGTTTAAAAAACATCCCCAGCTTCAAATCAATTAAAACTGTCGATTTATGATTAGAAGGTAGGCTTTGCTTTGATTCTTAAAGCTAGGGAATTGGCTTTAGGGGTCTTGTGAGTAGAGGATGAGCCGTGCAAATGATCTTTTCCACCGGTTTTTAAGCAATTTGGGAACATTTTTCCCACCTAATAGATTTTATTAAATCATGTGAAATGATTCTGCCTTTTCATAAAATTTGTTAGTCAGAAAAGTTACTGTCAAGACTCCTGATTCTTTTTGACCTCCATAGATGAACGCTGCTGTCCTCCTACAATTTCCCACTGCTCTTTTGGCATCTAGTTTTATCTTCTGAACACAATCATTTCCATTGATGTTCTCAGGAAGTACATACATTTTCCAAGTTTTGTATTTTGCAGGAAAGTGTGCATTTAGATATCTCAAAAATCAGGCTAACCGTTTGCCAATATCCAAGCCTGTTTTTCTCCAAAGCTTGAAAGCCATTTAGAAGGGTGGTGTAATCATCTCTCTGTATCCTCCCTTGCTATAAAATGGGAAATGCTCACAGATTATGGAGGGTTGGGATACACTTTGAAAAATCCTTGCAGCTGGAGGGGAAATGCTGACTTACTCCATAGAGCCAAATAAAGAATATGGCCAGTTTATGGTCTTTGCAGTGCCCCAAACCTGGTCCTTTCCTGACCATAGGAGAAAGCTGCCGAGGAAGGCCTGATGCAACTGGTGGAACTGCACTGTGGAAGAACAGTCTATCGTACCTGGTAGTGGAAGGGCTCAGATTGGTTGTATGGCGCGTGAAAGTTAAACAGGAGCCCGAGAAGAGAAGAGACAGCATGTCTCTTATTAAGTGGAGTGTGAACCAATCACATTACCCCAATCTGCTTTTCCTAACTGTTTCTTTGGAGAATAAAACTGAACCAAATTGAATCTGAAGATGGTCCCACCGCACTATTTAGCTTAACACCGAGGGTGTGCAAAAATCCCGCATCTCTGCATTTCTGTGATCCCCCTCCGCAAAGGGCTCTGCGCGTCAGACTGCTCCTTCCAAACTCACAACAGATGTCTTAAACTCAGAACAGAATTGTAGCCAGGCTAAAGTGCTCTCCTTTCGAATGTTGCAAACGTTCGAATTGCAAACATTATTTCGATAATGTTGCAAACTTGAGATGTTTGGGGCTTGAAATGTTTTAGATTCAAAATGTTTTGTGTTCCTAAAAGAAACAAGCATAAAATTGCAACTATGTGAAAAGGAGAAACTAAGGCCAGTCTCTTTTTTTATATATATATCTGTATACCAATAAATATGTGGATTGCAGACTTGCAAAATTAAGCCAGGACAGCCGGCATTCTGATTTATTATTGCACCCAAACATAATGAATTCCTTCTTTGTCCACTTATATGAGTGGATAAACCATCCCGACATATTTTTCTATCTGTATCATTCAGTCCCAAGATTCTGGTTTCTTACTTACAGAACATGCTAATTCAGGTAACTCATTTTCCTGATTGGCAAAACGTGGCTTGCTTGGGAGTCTGGCAGCTTTTGTGGCCATGCATTTTATCTGGTTTACTTGCTCATCCCAAAGAGAGCCAACTGTTTGGAAACCTTAAATAAGCCTTAGTCTGTTATCCAGAATAAGCTACCATCATGGGCTCATCCTTGTAGATGTATTTTAGACCTTCCTTGGAGCAAAAACTATATTCATGAGTTCATGCTGTGGCTTATGGAAAAGATGTGCCTTGCCATTCTCTTCTTTTGTACCAAGTGTTGATTGAGAAAGGTAGCCCAAATCTTTAAAACCAGAGAATGGGAAAATATATTTGCTTTAATTTCTGGAATGCCACTAACTTTATTCCTACTTTTGAAAGGGATCAGGAAACCCTGCTCGTTGGCTGCTGTGTTTTCTGTTCATTGTCCCTCTCTTAAAATCTCTTTGCATGGACTTTTTTGAAGGCTCGTCTTTCTTCAGGAGGAAAACTAGGGCCAAAATATCTTCTCAGTCCTAAGAATGGTTTGTTGCTGTTGAGAAGGATAAATTCTTTAAAAGGGCCTACTTTTAGGCATTGAGGAGCCCCAATGGTCTGTGGGTGCCCTTTCCTTCTCTCTCAAGTAGGATATTTCTGGTTAAAAGCTTCCCAGCAAAACCCAATTTTTAGAAGAAGATGCACAAATGTTTTGCATTCTTGAAATCTTGAGCTAAAGAGAAAAGCAGCCACAAACAACCTTCCCACTTAAGCCTGTCCTGTGCTTTGTAAGGATTGGTTTTCAAACAGCTCTTCATCCTTTTGAGCACAAATCCACTATTTTCCCTTGGCAGCCTGGTTACTTTTTAACTCGGCCTTTCAATTGTGGGTCGCTCCCTCTCAACAATAGGGAACAAGAAACCCTCGCTGATCTTTTGCAAATCAACTCAACTCAGGATCTACGGGTAGATCCTGGTCTAGCTTCTCTGTGTTCCTGTCATAAAAGAATCTGGACAATAACCACTGGAAGCTGCCCAGGGGTGTACAGTGTGGGGGGTATTAAGACTGGAAAGCCTGCTGAGTGAGGCCCAGAAGCTGTGGGATGACCCACAAGGTTGGATAGGCCTTTGCTTGGGTGAGGGCCCCCAGTAAGATACTGAGCAAGTCTGAAATGGGAGAATATTCTGGATGAATGCCCCTACCTTTTGTGTGTTGCAAGTCCAAACAGGAGAGGGGCCTTATCATTACCGGTCTCCTTTGCAAACATCATAAAACCTGATGGGGACGTGACACAAAACTATTTATTGCTTGGAATCGATGGCCAGCTGAGCCTGTGGCCAAAATTCTTTCTGTAAGCCTGTGGAACTGGTGGCACAAAGACCTCCATCCATCTCTGGAATTCGGTTCACAGAAAACAGAAAGGGTTTGGTTGCAGGGGTTGATATGGCTAATCTGGGTCTGCACTACAGATAGGAGAATGTTCCCTCTCTGCGTCCCACCCCGCTACCAGGCACGGTTGCTTTGTGCCAGCTCCAGGGATGAGGAGGACTTAATTAAGGGACAGGCCCGTCTTCTACCAGTAAAGGTACCTTCTGCAGCCAGTGCAAAGAGCAAATTCCAGAACTGTGAAAAGCCTTGGAATGACCTTGTAGAGAGTCACGCTGCAAAAGCTGCTGGCTGGGGGAAGATGTGGATAAGGAAAGACAGAAGGGAGAACCTTGGATCAGAAATAAACCAGGGTACACATTGACCCACAGGATCATCATCAAGGTTCATAGGGAGGTCTTGAATTTGAGATGGACTTCTTGGACTCAGTGGCCCCATCTGGTTCTCAAGCCAAGCTGATTGTTGTCTTTGTACATTGGGCTCGAAGACAAAAAGCCATGGAAGGAATGACATTTTCAGTGTTCCTCTTGTTGGTTGGGTAGAAGGTCATTTTTAAGTCTTCTGCTGGGCTCCCTAACCAATCTTTCTTTGGACTTTGCTAGAGACAGCCACCTACTCCTTAGCATAGCAGTTAGTTTTGTGGTCTTACTTATCAAGTGGTTGATGTGAAGTCCTGGCGTTGGTCTAGCATCCTGGTACCATCAAGGTGGCCTTGAGGAGACTCCTTTGTAAAACTCACCTCCGACCTCCCCACCAGCCAAGTCCTGTTAGCTTGCCGGCCTTTGCAAGGAGGCATCTGGAGAGGTTTGTAACCTTACCTACCCACCCTCCCAAGACACAGAGTTGGGAGATGTGCAGGATCTTGGACCACCATATGCTTGTTCCTCTGAGAGTAATTCAACCCTGTGGCTACCCTCTCAATTTAGCCACCCCGTTTCTCCCAGATCATCTTTTCTCCTTTAGCCATGTCTGGTTTTTTGGTGTTCCACTTTTCTTCAATTTCAGTCCCGAACAGAGAAAGAGCATCCAGACAGTTGGCCGTGTGCTCACATGACAGTGTTAGGCTCTGCACCATCAGCCAAGCATAACTCAGGCCACCTGTGATGAGTGACAGGCACAAGAGCCTTCTTTTTTGCTCTCCCAGGGAGATCTCTCCAGAGCCCTTGGCAGAAATGAACTGATTTGCACCCACACAAACTTTCTCAAACCCTGGGATCCAGCACTGGCCTTCCCTTCCAAGCTGCACTAATCAGGCCAGGCCATCCTTTTCTTTCAACTCCACCACTTTCGTAAGGCTCTTGCATGAGTCCAGATCACTGACCGAGGGACGTGTGGCTTGGGGAGGCCCAGTGCCATGCTGCTGCCTTTCTAGTCGCGCCACTTATTCCGCAGAGTGGAAGCTCGTATGGCACATAAGCAGTGGTGCTGGCCTTACTTACCTCTCTTGGAACTTGGCCCTTGGCGAAGCCTTCTGAAGAGACGCAGGGCAACGTGAAGGCAAGAGAGGAGCACAGAACCAGCTCTTGGCAGTCACCTCAAGGCTCTCCCAAATGAACCTGAGCTTGCTTGCATTCCAGCTATCCAAGGCAGCCGCCCTGGAGCTCCTATGTGCATTTGATTCTCCTATGTACATTCTGGGCACACTATACAGGTTGGGGATCCCTTTGGATCCTTTGCAAAAGGCCAGGCTGCCCAATGGTGGATCACTGCCTCCGAGCTGGATGTGAACAAGGGTACTGGGTGTTCCCTCCCTCCCCTTTGGAGCATGCAGGCCTGACCCACAGGTCACTCTTCAGTGGCTGCCGAGTGATGATTTAATCAGGCTTTCCACACTGCCTACGTGCGAGAGTAGCAGCTGGAGCTCTTTCCAAAGCTGGAGTGAATAGCTGGCTCAAGTGGAGAAGTTGTTTACCACTTCCGTATTTGAAGCAGCCCTCTCTGCCCATCTCTCTCTCTCTTTTTTCCCAGGACAGCTTCCACAGTAAGAATAGGGATTACCACTCTTTGACCAAAGTTGGTCCACTACAGACACGTCCAAAAGTCTAATAAAAACAGTGCCACCAGATTGTGTGTTTCACAGTCAAAAGTTGCTTAAAGCTGGCTCGCACAGACCTTTTTTTTAGTTGGGGGGCCCAGAAGAAGACATTAGTTCTTTGGGAAAGCAAGAGGTAACATCCCTCCAAGGGAAAGAGAGACCAGGGAAAAGCCAATTAAAAGTACAGCAACAGTCCTGATACTCAGCTACAGTGATTATTCTAGATATATTTACTGTGAGGTCCTTGGTGTTCTCTGCTTGTTTTCCTGCAGACATTTCATTACCCAACTAGTTAACATCATCCATGCTAGAAAGGAGTGGGGTTTGCTCTTTTTATATGCAAGATACATTTTAATTTTTTTTCCTGAATTAAAATTTGCAACCTGGAGGCAACTTTTGAAGGGCTGATGGGGTACGCACCTCCTTGGAGTGCCAGGTTATTTGCTCCTTGCTTGCAAACTGAGCTCAGTTCATCGGTGGGGTTTTCTGTAGGCTTCCTCTGCATCTCAGGCACACAGAGTTTCCCACTTGGAATTATTTCAGGATGAGGTGCTTAGCCATGGGAAGCCAAGGTGCATGGGAACCAAGGAAAACCCATCCATTGGACAGCCCTGACCGTGTCTGCTTAGCGCTGGTGTTCAGCAACTCCAGGACTGAAATTCAAACCTGGATTTTAGACTTTGAGCTGCTTTGCTTCAGCCTGACTTGTTTTCTCTACCCATCGGATTTCTACAGTGGGGTTCAGCACTTTGAGGCTCAAAGTAAAAATGGCTGTGACTCCCAGCTGGACCCACTTCAGAGTTAAGCAAGTCTGATGGACTCTTTCCCACTTTCCTGCCTCTCCCCTCACCCAAAACAAAAGAAATTCCTTCCAAATCCGGTTATGCCTGGTTTGGCTGCTACCATCACACTCTGTTGTGGTTGTAAAGTTTGTGTAATCTCCCCGGGGATTATGCTGCATGTCTGATTAACTCGCTGCATCTCTGCCTTGAAATTTCTCGGTGGAAGGTAAAAGATGCAGTATCTTTCTGGGTTAGGTGAGGGTCGCTTTCTCCAGTGTGGTGCCCTGATGCTGGACAAATGATGGGCTACAATTTCTAATTGGTAGTGACTTTCTTAAATGTACGTGAGGAACAGTTTCATCTCCCCAAGTGAGCATTTTTGGGAAAGCTAAGTGAAATTCAGGGATCTTTTGAGATATGATATGACCTTATAATGCTATGTAGCCCCTAACCCTTCCCATTTTTTCTTTTATTGTCCAAAACTGCTTTTCAGAAAGTTTTATCTGATTTCAAGGGCTCATAAGTCCTTACCTTCAGCACTGTCATAACCAAACAATCACTGAACAAATGGTGGTAACTTGAGGATTACCTGTATTATCAAAACAATATCATTGAATGAACTTTGTATCGGTTCAACAAATTAACCATTAGTAATTTCACTGATTTTTGTCGTCTTAAGAATTCTTTGGGAGATTTTGAAAATACAGTAACACACATGGCAATCTTTGTCAGTTTAAATGCCCTTGTTGTGATGGGTTTGTATGTTGTGACCCAAAGAAAAACTACTTTTACCTAATTTTGGGTAGCTTACTCAGGCTTGAGAGGTCTTCATTCACAAGGATTGGTCATGGGACAGCAAGGAAGAAGTTCTTCCCTGCCTGTAATACCTTGGGGTCTTGGGGTGGCCCTCTGAAGAGTTGGCAATCCCAGAGTTTTCTTCCTAGCTGAACTGCTTTTGGATTGGGGCCCTTGATTATTTTCATGCCTTCCCCCAAATATAGCCAATGGGACTTTCCGGGCATTGGTTTCCCAACATCTCCAGCCAGCTTGGAGGCCAGGTTGGGCTTCTTAGATACCAAGATCTCAAGAAAAGTCCATGGGGTTTGAGTCTTCCTCCACACTCTCTGCTTGCTTGGGTCACATCTTTCAAGATCCCTGTCCTGGGGGGTGGGAGGTTCCAGAGTCTCTTTGGTTTCCCTGGTCAAGTATATACTTCCATCTTGAGGTAGTGGCCAACTCTGGAAACGATAGGAGCTGTGTGGTGGGGGAACCATCTCATACCCCAGTCAGCCCGAGATGTCTTGCCCACGGTCTCCTTTGATGAGCTGGGTAGAAGTACCCACCTTTTCATGCCAGTGTTAGAAGAAAGTCCCAATTTATAGCAGTAAGGATGTTTCTTTTCTTTTTCAGGGTTTCCCCAAGAACCTTCAGCAGAACATGACCCACCCTTCGGTAGGTGAAGATGTTTTCTTCCCAGCCTGCCCCCTCGCCTCTTTGGAAGGATGAATTTTAACAAAACGAGACCGCTCCTTTTCTCCACCCTGGGCCGAGCTGCTTATTCCCTTTTTCTCCATAAGAAGGAACCCCATTCAAATTATTCATTTGAATTTGGTGTACAGACCCAATTCAGAGACTCAAATTCCTTGCATATCTAACCACACTTGGCCAATAAATTATCTGTATCATCATCAAAATGGTGATCTGTGTCTGCTCTGAAACTTGACGCCCGCTGGTACTAAGGGATGGTGTCTTCCAGATGCTCTGGCTAGGGATGCTTGGAGTTGTAGTCTTTCAATATCTGCAGGGAAAAGTGATTTCAGGTTTCATTTAGGTGCTACAGAGGTAGTCCTCCCTGTCCTCCTTCATAGGTTGGCCGATGACATGAAGTCAACTCTATTACAGGTTCAGAGTAAGTTCATTTCTGGGGGGAAGGACCCTCTTTTTCTCCTCCCAACCCCATTTTTGATTAGGATAAACAGGGATATGGCCAGCCATAGGTCACAAGAAGGTCAGACTAGGGCAACCTTTTTTCCCCCTCCCCTACAGGATGCCCCCTCCCTCCAACCCTGCAGTGGTGGCCAAACCTTTCTTAACTGCTTGTGTTGACTTGCACAACTGTAAAACTCGACCAAACCAGGATGATCCAAGGGGAATGGGAGCCAATGCCCTGGAGGAGGAGAATGGCGTGCATTGTCTCTTAAAACAGGAGAAATAATTGATTTATGTTATGGCACCCAATTAGGCTATAAAAGAGGGAACCCATTAATGCTACCCCATGGCTTGATTGCAGCCCCAAAGAGCTATTCCAGTAAAGGTCATCAACTCAGCACCCTAAATTATTTATTCCTTTCAGGGCCTTGCCAAGTGGACAATGCCGGCCAACAATTGGTGCTGTTCACTTCGTGGCTGGAGAAAAGGGCAAAGGGCAAGAAACCCAGGCCCGCAACAGCTGGTCCTCAGAGCAAGCAGACTTTGATTTTGTTGTTCTTTACGCGCGCGCGCACTTTTTCATGGCAGGCCATTCTCCCCTCCTCCCTTGTCCCCCATTTTTGTAGGCTCTTGCCTGGTCCACTGAAGTGCTCTAGGGCAAAAGGGCAGCCAGACCTGATTTGTGCATCTGACTTGTGCATTGATGTAAAGTTTGCACGCTGAGCCTCCCCAGCAGACCATTTTGTAGTAACACATCAGGATTGTTGAAGGCCCTGCTGGGACAAAGGATGATGGGGCAGGTTCTCTCACAGCTCCATTCAGTGAGTCCCAACTCATTTGGGGCCAGATGGGCATTTTTGCATCTTGCCACCCTTTTCCCCCCTCCACAAGGTGGAATGGACATTGCTAAATTTTAGAAATCTGCAGGTATGCATAGCTCTTTCCATGAATGGTTTCTTCATGAGATTGGGGCCTCTTGCACCATCTGGCACACTTTCCCCCCAGTGGCTGAACCACCTCATTTCAAATAGGGGCAGAGAGGTTCTTGGAAGACCATCTGTTGATTCCCACCAGCAGGGCTTTTGTGAACTCCAGCTCGGGTTGTCCAACCAGAGACTTCCAAGAAGCAGTTGTGCCAGTTGCTGATTGTCATTTTATCACTGCCATTTGTGATGTGTAACCCGGAATTGTGATTTTCTTTGTGGGCTTGGTGGATGGTAGAAAATAGAGCTTGGTGGCCAGCAGTCTTTCTATCTTCATTTGGGCTTGGTGTCTTGGTGCTGTCTTCAACAAAGCACGATGAAGCTCACTGCAAGAATTTGAAAGCTGGAGGCTCAAGGTCCAGCATAACCCTTCAAAATGCAGGACTGGTTTTTCCTTGGCTTTTTCAACTGAAAGTTGTGCATGGGGTGCAAGGCACTGCTACAGGCCTGGGAGATGAGTCCTGTAGGTGGGGCATCGAAAGAATGAGGGATAAAATGCCTTTTTAGTAGAATAGAACTTCAATTAAAACAATAGGAAAAAGACTCAGATAAAAAAGTGTTTGCACCAAGGAGCATTTGGTGGCTTGTGGGCCAAGGAGCATAATATTTTTTTACCTCTCTAGAGTATTCTTATGTTTTGATGGAACATGGTTATGAGTTTTTGGCTGAGTTCAGCTTCACTCAGTTTTAATTTTGCCGGTAACTCTGAGTTCAATGAGCCATGCTCGTGTGTACCCAACATGTGCCAGATGTTTTTTGTTGGCATTTCCCATTCCAATCTCTGCTTCCACAGAGAACTTGGATCCAACCTCATTGGCTTTTCCACGTCTGGAGGGTATTGAAGGGGGAAAGTCTCTGCAAAACTTTGCATTTTTCATTTGAGCAAATGCAAGAATCAGGTTGGGGCAGTTAGACTGCTGTTAATCAAAGGGCTTGTTAAGCCAGGATTCTTGGCTTAACACACTGCCCCTAGGAGAACAAGGGGATATAAATGATGTAGTTCTCTATCCTAGTTGAACAAAGGAGTTATTTTTTCCAAACATGTCTTAGACTCTGCTTTCTTTCCCCAGCTGCAGATGTTGAACAGATGAATGCTCCTTCTTCTGTGCTTCTCTTGAACACTGGCAGTAAGTACTATTTTCTCTCTCTAGTGGTGGGGGGTTCTTATCAGCTCCCTCTGTTCACATCTGTGTTGCTATGTAAATGAGGCCCATCATCTCCACTGGAACCTTGAACGAAGATCCTTTGAATAGATTTGGATCTAATCTGTTCCTAAAACCCTGTCCTTGGTGTCACCAGGATTCTTTATCTAGAGATGGTGACGTCTTCTTTACTCGACCATGGCTCAGTCATGGTTCTCCACTAGAGGGCAATGTCCAGAGTCTGCAAATTTTGGGTACTTTTCCCTAAAGTCAAACAAGTTTCAGGATTTGTTTCAAGGTTTCTTGTTAATGGCAGAAAGTGTACACATATTGAGTGCCCCCACAATCCCCTAGATTTCTGTGAACGGCTCTCAAATTGCCTGGCAAGCCACCACTTCCCTTCCAGAAGTTAGCAAGAGTGATTAGCAGTTTGTACAATCCTGAAGGTGTTGGTCAAAAGTGAAATCTACCTTCTAAGTTCTTCCTTACTCACCTGTGTTTTGGGGGCGCTTAGAAAGGCATCCTAGGAACAAAAGCTGTGTTGTGTTAGAAAAGCTGTAGTAGCAGAATATTGTATATGTCTGGGTGTGTGCATTTGCCAAGGGAGGGGATGCTTTGGACCTTGAAGAAGGACACCAGGGATCTAGGTAGGGTGTCCAGCCTCTATCTTGGCGCTGTTTGATCCGCAGTTTGCATTCATTGGCCAGAGGGCTGACTAAACCCGAAACCCACCGACAGCAATGAATGTTGAGTGCAGCCATTATTTGAGGAGAATTCTCGGCAGTTCATCAGTCCTTGTGGAGAAGGGACAGGGCAAGAGGCTCTGTTGAAACATTTGAAGCTTTTTATGAGCTGCCCTGATGCATTACAACCCAGCCAGTGCATTGTATGCCTGGATGGATTTTCTGAGGACTGTGATAAACCTCAAGGTACAGTCAACGGTCGATGGTTTTTTTTTGAGATGTCAAACTCACCGACAGCGTTGAATGTTCACTGAAGCTATCATAAGCCACACAGGCTGTGTTTTGATGGCATGGGCATCTGGGTCTGGCTTGAGATAAGAAACTGGATGTGGCCATATCTTCAGTAATCTCAAGCACTGGGGCATGAGTAAGAGTTCTGAACCCTCCTTGGTTTGCAAACTATGTGATGCTCTAATCAGGTGCGCTTGTGGAGCTTTTGGGATCTTAGACTTGGAATTCCATCCTTCCAGAAAGCTATTTGGCACTGTAGCTTTTGATTCCTCATTTACCCTCCTCAACTCTTGATGATGGAACAATTTCCTTGGTACCGGGAAGACACTGCAAGAGGAATTGTATTGAGTTCTCCGTTGTTCCCCCTCTACACTTGAAGGTAGCCTGCCCAACATTGATCTGTTGGGCAGTTTTTCTCTTCTGGTTGACTATTCTAGGAAAACAGCAAATAAAATGAAGCTGATTAAAAACAATATGTTGAATCTCTAGGCAGCATTGAATGTTCATTTGTTTGAAGCCAAAGCAGAAAGTCTTGAAGCCCCACATTAACTTAACTGAATATGGTCAGGTGCTTAGCAATTCTCACATGGAAAAGTTGAGATTAGACACTTAGAATATCCGAGATGACATCACCAGATTAACTTGGGGCATAACACCTGTTGATCTGAAGGAGAGATATCTCTCCCCATCTCCCTATTTTTCTTTCTTTCTGGAAATCTATCCCAGATAGCTGATAGATCTCTCTGAAAGTGCTTTGCTATCTCCAGAAAGGTCTCAATCAGAAAATTCCACAACTATTTGTGAAGGTTTCGACACAGAAGAGCTGGATCCTGCTTTTTGTAGCTGTGGACCCTAGCATGTGAAACAGGAGAGCATCATCCTTGCGGGTGGGTGCCCTAGCAAGCATCAAGAAAAAACCTGGTTCAAATATAGAATTGGACCCTGTTTGTCATAATTCCTTCTTCTTCCAACAAATGCACGTGTTTTGGAATAACAACTGGAGTGGATTCTAACATCTGTACTCATCATTATAGGGATTGTGTGGGTGTCACGTGCATGCAACTTAAACCAATATCGGGTAGCACGTACCTCAGTGTTAGTTGGAGTGGAGATGAGAGCGATTGCCTTCAAGTTAAGCTCGACTCCTGCAGACTTCACAGAGATGTTTTCATGATAGCAGGTTGGAAACCCTTGACATTAGTCTTTCATGGCTTCAGTCTAGCCCATAATCCTCACATACCCAGGCAGGTCTCCCAGCCAGATATCAATCCAGCCTTGCCTGAACCTAGTCTGAGCCCCAGTACTGTTTCTGATTCTGAATTGCAGGTGGATTTTTCAGTCACCTGACCACAGAAGACGTCTGCTTCAAGGGTCCTACACTTGTGCTAGCCAGGTGGAACTCCATTCTTTCCAAGTCACTTACAAATCCCATAGTCCTCAGCCAGTGTGCAGTCTTACAGGGCCAGGAGGCTGCCCAGTTTGGAGAGTGCCAACTAACCATCAGTTCAGAAGGTTGTGTCTGTCCACGGTGGACACCACCCAACTGGCATTTTGATAGTTCCCAAAGATATAGAAAGCAATGATACACCAGCAATAGTATAAAAGGTTAGTTCAGCATGTACAGTAGTCCAGAGATCTCCAAGTAGAAGAAGGGAGATTGCATGGAAGCAAGGATGTCTTTTCATGCGTTGTTTCGTTGAAAACAGCTTCACATGGATTTTCCCCCTCCTTTAGTTGTTGGAGAGGCACTGCTACAGGATTTTGCTAGGACCAGAATAAGAGTATTAAGGAATATTTTTTGTATTATTCTTATGCAGCTTTCTCCGAAGCAAATCCAGGACAAAAGCAACAAGAATCGCTGCTAAAAGTCCTTCATTCCGTTAAAATGTTTTCCCTGGGAGTGGGGTTTTTCGTTTTATTACTGATTTCCAATTTTCAGGGCTTTTTTTTTTAAGGACTACATTTGAAAGAAGACACAGTACAAACAGTTTTCAGGATCCGCTCTCTAAATGCTTGCTCTGGGCTTTTGTTTATTGGATTTCTTGATATGCATTTGTTCTAAAAATCCTGGATCCAGTAATTTTATCCTAGCTGTACTTTTGGCCAATTTTGTCTGTGTGGTTAATGCTTTTTAAAAATGTTGAGGAAACAGCATGAGCCAGAGGCTATGTGTCTAAAACTAAAACTACAGTGGTAATTGTTGTTTAGAAAAAAGGGGCCAGATCTACCTTTCTCCCTCCTACCTAGAATTTCATCCTCTCATGGGATGGTAGTTGTTTGAAGTCTGACAGTGCTTAAATCAAATGCATTACATTAACATAGTTGTAGTAAATTTACACATGCCTTCATGACTCTCTTCATTATGTTTGTGGCCTTGACATAATTAGGTTGTTGAGTTTCCAGGTGGCACCAAAGCATACCAGTGGCACCAGAGAATACCTTTTTTTTAATCTCGAAATCCCAAGGAGATCCATGTCTCGGTTCATT
>JANHZU010002975.1:123331-136060 GCA_032468055.1 Acrochordus granulatus
CCAGCCTCGTCGTCTCTTCTTCTTTGGAGCTTCCCTTCTTTGCCCTTTTGCCAGCTTTAAGAAAGGCGAGCTGTATGCTCTGGGCGGCGCGTCGGGGCTTCCCTCCGACCCTTCCCTCCCTCTGTTTGTGCCTCCCGCCAGCTGGCTCATATTATGAGAAGTATATAAAAAGCTTCTGTTGTGCAGAACAAAGGAGCACGTCCAGAAGAAACAGCACTGACAGGGGTGGGTGACGCGCAGAGCAACGTGGGGCGCTCCGTCACTTCCCTGAGCCCCGCTTTTGCTCAAAGCAAGAGTTAAGAGGTGGCTACAACTTACCTGGCCAGGGGGGACGGGAGGTGGCCTGGACCCCACTGGGAAAGCCTGCCGTTCTCTTTTCGGCAGCTGGATGGTTCGTCGCTCCCAAACTTGCAGGTGGTGCCGGACAGGACAAGGGCCAAGAATGGGGTAGAGATCCGTTCTGGCCAACTCTGCACTGAAGGAAGGTGGGATCCTTTCACTGGGGGAAGATCCGGGACTGGAATCCCCCGGAAAAACCCAGCCCCGGGCTTGTCCCTCACCAGCAGCCATTGCATCCAGCAGACAGGCTAGACAGGCAATTGTGCGCTCCGGCTTTCTTTGCAGTCCTGTCTGCTCCCCTTGAATTGAACTATATATGACCCAGATGATGGACAGAAGTGAAGCCCATCATGTGCAGGGTAAGGAAGGTGCCGATTTGCTGAGCCACAGCAGTGCCGGAGTTTGCCTTCTGATTGGGCCAGAGGCCGAGTGCTGAAATGTGGCTGTTCAGAGGCTGCAATTCGGCTGGCTGGCTGGTGGGGTGTCTCATTGTCTCTGCTGGATCAGGGGGAGAGCCCGCGCCTGTTTTGTTAGCTGGGCCTGGCCCGTCTGAGCCGTGACACCTGTCTCCCCCTTTCTCTCCCCAAGGACAGCCACATACCTCCCCCCGCTTCTTTGCAGAGGCTCAAACATGCTCCCAGAATTAAGTAGGCTCCAGAGGTTGATGGAGATTTCTCTCCCCCTGATGGTAGCCACGATGCAGACATTGCGTTGGAGTGAAATTTTGCAAACAACAGACAGAATCGTTGAAGTGTGAAGAAAGGCCTGGAGGGGAGGGTCCCTGCTTTGGTCGCTGTGCAGCATCCAGCCCCTTTCGACCAGAAAATGTATGATGGTGCCAAGCCAACATCCCTGTTAGGCACAGGAATATGCATTTTTAATGCATTTTGAGCCTGACTTTATTCTGTCCTGTAATCCAGAGTGGCGAGTGAGGCGTTTCAGGATGTATCTCTTGGCCTCTGCCACTCCTGGCCCTTCTTCATGGGACCATCTTCATCCCTTGACACGCCAAGGAAAGGAGTGCTGATTGCAGCAATTGCCTTAGTTCGCTTGAGTTCCTAAGATAGCTGTCAAATCTCGTCCTCAAACTCTTTACCAGTTGGCAAAGTTGGGCTCCTTTCCAGGCACCACAGGAGTGTGAGTGAGGAACTTGACGGCAGGGCTTGAGATATCCCCTGTCTCTCTTCAGCCTGAGAAGATTAAAAAGTTGCTTTTGGTAGCCAGTACATAGTCCCCTCTCTTAAAGGGAGGGTGTCCCCTTAAGCTACTGAAAATATGAAACAACTGGTTCTTTTAAAGCTAAATTTCCATTCCTGGGTAATAGGAGGTGGATTTTTCCTCCTGTTGATTTGTTCCATTTCTAATTTCTTCCCTTTGGAGTTAACTCCTGCCATTTTCTTGCAGAAAGAGATTTTGGTTGCCTTAGCATTGTCATTTTTTCTGTGCTTTGCCTCTTGCTATAAGGCAAGGATGTTTCTGCTGTGAGTTGTACAGATGGGGGTGAAGAGTAGGTCCCAGTCTCCTCCAACTAGATCTCTCTCTATGTTGGACTTCTGCCGTGAAGTCCATGGTTTTGGCTTTGGTAGATGATCTTCATAAGACATCACCATCTCCTGGATAGGCCATCAAGTCTTCCTGCCCGGCAACCTTCAAAATAATATTGCTGTAAGTTTCTTTGAGGATCTAAGTTGACATTACATTTCTGATGAATGCAAGTAGGTTGGCAGTTGTCTGGCTGATGTTTACTGCAGCCATGAAAAAAGCAATCAGCTTTATCTGCAAGGATGCTGGGCCAGGAAGGATGGAGCTCTTAAAAAAATAATGCCCTGGTCTTCATTTGCATGTCTCTGTTGCGTTGCCAGCAACCTGTTTCTATGGTCTGCATGACTTTAATCTGAGGCTGTCCTGGAGCTGTGGTTTTGGAAGAAGACACCCAAGGATGGTTTTGCCTCCATCGTATCTCCTCCCTCTGTTTTCTTCTCTCTCGCTTCTTTTCACCTCCTCCTGAAAATTGAACTTCCTCATAACTGAAGTCTGAATAAGTCTCTTATTTAATAAAACAAATGCAGGGAGCCACCAAGTAATGATGTTGGCTTCCAGAGTATTCCTGGTTAAGGCTTCGAGGTTTGCAAGGCAGTTTGTCTAGCTGGTCCCTTCCATTTTGAAATCAATCTTGCTCAAGAGCAGAAGGAAGCTTGTCTCCAATGAGCCACGTCTATAATGCAAAAATACAAGTCAGTTTGCCCAAAGTATCTCTGGATGTCCAAAACTTGGAGCAGTAGAAATCTGCAAAGGAGCTTATCGGTCTGTAGGTGCCTTTTGATGCAAGGCAACCATTACCCAGACAACTCTGGGCTAAGTCCTTGGTATTTTGAGAAACTTTTCTGCCTTGGCATAGGATTGCAGGTTGGCAGTTTTCCCGTTGTCATGCCCTGGACTCTACAAGAGTCTCTTGCACATATGGGGGGAGTGATGTCCCTCCATTTACCTTCCTAAGGGGAGTGAGGGTCTACAAAGCAATGCTTGCCTCATTAGGGCCTCTGTTGCTCGTTGCTCGGCAGCCAAAAGTGGGTCACTGAGCTGAAACGCAGCTCAGCCAGCTAAACTGGAGAAAATATAATTTGAAGGGAAGACACGCATGGAACAGAAGGCCACTAGGCCCTGTACTGGAAGCTCCAGCTCTAGCTTAGACAGTGCTATTGATAGACAGACATGGAAGCACCTCTTTTTAAACCTTGAGGTCAAGAAATAAGAGCCTAGTTTGAAGGCAAACTTGGATTTCAGCCAAGGACAGAGAGTCTATGGCCACTGGCTTTGAAACTGTGTCACTAGTCCACTGCATCTCTCTATCTTGTCCTGGAGAAGATGGTTTCTTGGATAACTAGAAGGCAAGGAAGAAAATCATGGCACTTCAACTGGTTCTGGTTGAGTCCTCAGAAGTCCAAACCGACAGCTTCATTCTCTTGACATCCCAGCCTTGGGATTTCTACCTCAGAGCCTGTTCCTCTGCTACTTCACAAATGGTCCTCCCCAGTCCCCAAAAGCAGTCCTTTGAGTTGAGATGTAGAAGGCTATAGAGAGAGGGCCTTCTCTCACCAAAGAGTTGGATCTGAGCATCCCATTTGGTCTTAAGATTTAAACAGGAGATTGCTTAAGACTAGGCAGGCAAGATGGTATGTGTATGATGGATGGGGTGGTTCCTCTGGCTTGACCATCACCAGACAGAGAATCTCTACTTGGGATTACCTCTTTCACCTTTTGAAGATGTTTGAGTTCTCAGCAAATTGGGTTTGGAGGATTAGTAGCACCACTTTCTCCAAATCTCTAGGGATGTGGCACAGTTCCTACCAGTTTGGGGATCATCTCTCCAGAAGTATCTCTTTGAATTCATTGTGGCTTTATGAAGGAGCCCAAAGCATGTTTGGGTGTGTGCATAAACAACACACACATGTGTACCTGTAAAAATTAGCAGGAAGACCTGGGGGGTGGATTCCAGAGGCTTCTTCAGAAATTAATTAGAGCAGGATAAATGAATTGTTCTTACACATCAAAGTCTGTGATTTCTGCAGGCAGGCCAGGAGAAGTGTTAATGCAAAGTGGCAGAAATTTGGGGGGAGGAAGGAGTTGAGAAAACATGCAGGATTTGACCCAGGGGACACTCCACGAAATGCTGGCTTGATGTGATATGAATTGATGGCCCAAGAGAGTTGGGAGGCAATGAGGAAATATTGTTTTGAAAAGTGAACTGTTCTTCTTCCAAAATGCTTCCTTTGTAATTTGGGGGTCCTACGCACTGGGGCATCTTTCCCCTACGGAAGTTTGGGAGTTGCCTGCCTTTGGCTGACTCTTAAATCAGCAGGTTCCCCACTCACTCTTGTCCTTTAAGATCCCCCAGGTTAAGTCCGGTTCCTTTCTGCTCCGTGGAGCGAGTTCCCACGTGAAAGCAGATTTAGTTGAAAGGGGCCCCGGATTTCCAGGCTTTGGAAACATGGCGTGGGAGCCTGTTCGGGCGGCCGAGCACTGCCAGGCGCTGCTCACCGAGGCCACCTGCCGGTCAGCAAGCCAAAAGAACCAGCCACACTTGGCAAAGCAGATTGAGGACATTGCGAAAGCACCATGGGCTTCGTTATCCAAGAGCCGTGCCTCTTCCCCTTCTGTTCCTAAGGTGAGGGAGGTGGTGGGCACCTCAGTTGCTTGGCCACCAGAGGCCAAATTCTAGCCGGTTCTCTCACCCCCAGATATAGGCTGTTGGACGTAATGCAGGGCTGGTGCCCAACAGCCCTTTCCTAATCACTCCTCGTGATTGCCTTCCAGTGCTGGTGACATCTCGGGAGCCTCTGATCATAACTTTGATTAAGTCCTAAAACAAATGGGGCTCTGCAGATCTGTCTGGCTTTCCTCACAGGAGCTCAGGGAAAGAGTGGAGGCGGCTGGTTGCATCCATAAGCCTCGAGGCTCGCAGTTTGCAGATAGGAGGAAAGTGCTGTGGAGGTGAGGGTGTCTTGCGCTGCAGGGCAGAGGAGAAAAAGGAGCAAGGGATCTGGTCCCTGGACTTTGCTGAAGGGTGACTTTCAGCCTTTTTCCAAAAGATGTTATGCATTCAATATTGCCCATCCTTGCTGTAGATCCCTCTGCTCTTGTTGGGGAGTAGGTTCCTGAAGTGAAGAATATGTTTGGCTTGGGGGAATATTGGAAGGGAACAAGCCACACTTCTGGGTCCGTTGTCCATAAATACCCTTCAGTATGTTCAGTGACATAATCTGCTCCCTTTTGTAAATCAGATTTAAGTGTCTGTCCTTTTATAAAGGCACTGATGGTCATTTGAACAAAAGGACAGTTATTCCTTCATTTCCTAAATCCACTGTGGAATACTTGTGGGTGATCCCAAGGTGCCTCCTTGTTGGAGAAGACTTGGTATGTGGGGCCCAGGCTGGCTGTGTCTAGGGAGCTACTATGAGGACTCCAGGCACCATGGATGCTCCTGGATGCTGTGTGCAAGAGCACCTGTGCATGGGTGCCAAAAGAGGCCATCTGAGGGAGCAGAGGAGCTGAGAGGGCAGGTTGCGTGGTGTTGGCTATGTGCTGGCACGCCTCCTCCTCTGTGGAGTCCCCACAAGTTGTGACCTTAGGGCTTGAACTTTGGGGTCACGTGACTGGCCTGTAAGCTGACCTGCAGAGGAGGGTGGGCTGCTGGCCCTGTGTCCTGAGCGGTGGCGGCAGCAGAACAGTAAAGGATCCCTGATGGCCACAGAGCAGTGAGTGCTGCTGGGCAGGCAGAGCCAGGCTGTGGCCCCCCTCAACCCCTCATGGCCACTCCCGAACCCCCCAGTCAATGTGGCGGATACTGAAATGGAGACATGGGAAGGTAAAGGCGTGGTGGGCCGCGGCTGGCTCTTGCAGAGAGCTTTGGGGAGGGGGGCAGCTGGGCTCATGGGGCCTCCACGTTGGTTGCCGAAAAGTGCTTCTCTATTGTTTGCCGGCCCGGAGCATTTCCCAGATGGTCTTTAGAGTGGGTGAGGAGGGCTTTGGGGGAGGTGGTGGGTTTTGCCTCTCTTTTCCTTTGTGGCAAATTTTTCTGCCCCGTATGACAGTTTGGAAAAAGTTGCTTTTCGTTTAGTTTTTTGTTTTTGGATGAGGTCTGAGGGGTGGCTTTGTGAGGTCTCATGTTGAAAGGCCCGTGGCTGTCCATGCAAAAACCTTTGTGCGTCATGCAAACATGGTGAGAACATGCCTGAGTTCCCAAACCACCCAAGAAATGGCTGGACTTGGAAAAACATGCACAAAACCTGGGCTAATAGTTGTTTCTCTCCCTGGCTCAGGAGGAGAAGGAGGAGGGGGTGTCATTAATTGCTTTTGTTTGTGCCTGGACCCCGCTGGAGGTTTCCGGCTGCCTCTGAGCTTCTTCAGTCTCTCTCTCCCCATTCATCCCCCCCTAACTTTGCTTTCAAAAGACACAACTCTACTCCCACCCCTCGTTTCTTCTCTATTTCTTGCTGGGCCTTCACCCTGCTGGAAATGAAAGGGAGGGAAAGGAAAGGCAGAGCAAGCCTCTCCCATATGGGCCCAAATAAGAGTTTGCACTTTGCCCACCCCCAAACCCGAGATCAAAGCCAGCCAAACTTTTCCCAGCCAGAGAATTGGAGGAATGAAAGTGTGAACATTTGGAAGTTGTCCGAGGTGTGTGGTTTTGCTCCGGGATGGACATGGCTATCCAGAGTTGGGCCAGAGGGGTGGCAAACTGGGGTGGGGGGACAAACCAGCAGAGGTTCTCTGCCCCTCTTGTGGGCTGATGCCCCTCCCAAAAACGAGCCTGCCTGCAAACCTCTGCAAAGTCGCCCTCCATCCATCGGCTCACTTTCTGCCCAAAAGCCAAGGGGTTTCCTGGCAGCACCATCAGTTTGAGATTTGTGGCTCTCTCTGCCAGTTACCTGGGGAGGCCTTGTTTTGGTGCAGAGGGAGTTAATACCCCCCGCCCCGTGTGTGTTAAGCTCCTCTCTCGCCCCTCCCCTCCTCCAGGATGAAAACTGGGCCCTGTTGGACCACCTGGGGCTGGCCATGGAGAAAAGAGGCTCTCACGCACAGCCCCACAGTCCCAACTGGTTCTCTCCTCCTCTTAGGACAGGCTTCGCAGTTTGTTGCCTTCCTGTTGGATCAGACTTCTGCTCCCATCATTCCCAGCCAGGAATGCCTTTAGGGAGCTGGATTGTGTATGTGGAGAAGCATTTCTCATGGGAAACACATGGTGCTCTTGCCTTTAATTAACCAAGGGAATCTGTTCATCTTTGCTTGGTAATAGTTTAATAGGGAAACATTGTACCTTTGGCGTTTCTAAACAATAACAAGGATTTTCCAAAACAACTGGCAAGAAGCAGCTTTCAGTAAGGGCCTTCCCTTCCTTCCAAGATCAGAGGCCATTGCACTTTAGATGATCTCCTTGGGATCCCAGCAAGTTAGGAATCCAGCCTGCACATGTTGCCCATTCCCAGGGGAGCCCTGGGTGGGTGGGTGTCTTTCCACCCACATGGTGGAGGGCTTGCCAACCCTTGAGGCCTTTCTCACAAACAATGACTCCGTTTGTTAGCCCCTCAAGTCTTGAAGCAAAGTTCCATATTGCTCTGGTTTGTGCACTCAACAGGCAAAGAAAACCTTCCTGTGCTCAGCTTTGTCTTTGGAATTCACCAGCTGCCTTCACAGGATTTCCAGTTGTTGGCTTTCAGCAAGGGGCATGTGCCCTGCTGCAGCCCTCTCCCCTTCCCCTCCCCTGTCTAGCAAGATCCTTTGGTTCCCCCTCCCCTTCTTCCTCTTCCTGGCCAGGATTGGTGGCTTTGATGGGGAGAGGGAAAAGCCAAGAGATGCTGAAAACTCAAAACCCACCCAGGGAGCTCTGTTAATCTCCTCCTTTCTGCAGTCATCAGATAACTAAAGACCAAGATAATACCCTAATGCCTGGTGCCTGTAAAATCTGTACAGTAACTCTGCTTGCGATGAAGTACTGAGCAGGAGGAGTGTGGGGCTTGGTGGACCTTCTCAATCTAAGGTTTATGCCACTACAATCAGCATGTTGGCTGAAAATGCCCATTAGTTGTGAGCTCCATCATATTCCTGGAAAATAAATTTCCCACTAGCCGTTTGGCTGAAGGAATGTCTCAGTTTTAGTTTCTTCATCCCCCACTGCAAAGCTCAGCTGTCCCAAATGGGCTGCCTCTTCAGTGGAATTGAAAACTGGGAATTGATTAGGGGTAAACTCAGAGCACATGACTTTGTGGTCTTAGCTGGTAGCTTCCCACATGAAGCAAGGATTTGGGATAACAAGGGCCAGAGTTTGTCATGCCAAGTTGCTTGCTTTGGGCACTGTGCATGCATTGAATCGGGGTTTTGACATCTCCGTTACAGCCATGATTCGTGTGTGCTTGCCAGGGTTGGTAAACCTTGCCGTGGCCTCATTCTGTCCCAGCTGGGATTCGAAAGCTTGGCTTATTGGATAAGTGACAGCTCTGCTCCTCCAGCAAATGGGTGCTTTCCCTCTGCGTCTCGCTCCAAAGCTGCCTGATTAAGTAGGGTGGCAGTGAGCTTGGAAGAAGCGATGGCTGCCAGCTTTGCTTCACCGCCCCACTCATCACAGAAGACATCTTGAGGTTCTGTCTTCAGCTCTTCATCTGAGGTTCCATTGATGCTTCTGAAAGCTGAAAAAGAGACAAGTGGCAGGAGTTAACATTTACACCCACCAGGATTCACACTTCCAGCGATGAAGTTGAGGGCCATCCCACTTCTTCCATTAGAGAAGCTGACTTGAGTCCAGATGTTTCTCCTCTCTGTCTCTTTGCCAGTCCCCATCTTACCTCTCCCTCTAAACCCTCCAGGTTTGAACCCAGGAACTCCTTTTAAGTGCCATGCTTGGAGTCCTGCCGGGCCTGGCTGTCAAGAGGTGTCCCTCCCCTGTGCTGGTTTGATGGTCTCTTTCCCTCATTCTCACGTGGTGCCCTTGCCTTCCTCCTAAAGATGACCGGGTGGACCAGCGCACCTGTCTGATCTGTGGGGACCGAGCAACGGGCCTGCATTACGGCATCATCTCCTGCGAGGGCTGCAAAGGTTTCTTCAAGCGCAGCATCTGCAACAGACGGGTCTACCGATGCAGCCGTGACAAGAACTGCGTCATGTCCCGCAAGCAGCGTAACCGATGCCAGTACTGCCGGCTCCTCAAGTGTCTCCAGATGGGCATGAATCGGAAAGGTACCCATCAGGCGGGCCAGAGGAGGGGTGGGAGGGGGTCTCAAGGCGAAGCACCCTTGCAAAGTCAAGCCTTCAATTGGCTTTGCCCGCTAGGAGACCACCAGAGGCAATGCCAAGCAGATGGACTTGCCTAGAACAGAGGCTGGTGGCCAACTTTCTTAGCTGGACTTCCACCTCTTTCTGTCTTGGGCATGTTTTGCAGCTATTAGAAGACCTCCCTATGCTTGGAGAAGGTCAGCAAGGGTAGACAGCTGATAGCGAGTGGGGCGGTAAATAAATTTAATAAAATAAATAAATAGAACCTCAACCCAGAGGGAGGTCCTGTAGGTAGGTAAGCCATTGAAGCTGAGAGTGGAATTCTCCCTTCAGGGTCAGTTTGGCTTGGGTTTAGCTGTGTCGTGGGAGAGTTACGTGACCTGGGCCATGGGAGAGAGAGAGAGAAACAGAGTGGCCTGTGGTGACTTTAGAGAAGCTTCAAAAGCTGCTGTCTAGGGCCTTCAAACCATGGCTCCTCACTTCAGACATGGGGTGTTTTCTGGCCGGCGTCTGGTTAGCCCCCTGGATGTTGGCTTTCCATCTGCTTCGGACAGCCTGAAGAGCGGGAAGCAAAAGTTTGCCAAGAGGGCAGCAGCCGGTCCGGTGTGTGGCCACCAGAGGGAGCCTGAAGGTCCTCATCCAGCGGTGGCCCAGGAGTGCCTCTGAAACCTTCCACGGCGCAGCAGCAGAGCCTCCTGGGCAGCAGATGCCACCAGCTCTTTCCTACACAGCCCCAAGGGAGAGCCGTCCAGCCACCTGTTTTCCTGGCCTGCAGGGCTGTTGGGAACACCCTTGCCTGGAGGGGAAGGTTATGCTGTACAGATCTGGCTCGGCCGATCAGGCTTGGGCAAGAGCTGGCGGACGTCCCTCTCTTCCCATCCACTCTGTGCATCCTCGCCTCTTCCCTCCGCCCTTTCCCTCCTCAACTTCAGGCAGGCTCTGTCTTCACGCTTCCAGAGCCTCTTTCTTTCCCCCATTTTATGCTTGTGGAGAACCTCTCAAGTGGAGAAAGGTCCTTGGGGCTGTGCTTCTAGGACACATCTGGATCCTCAAATCAAACCAGTTTGCACCAGAAAAATCTTGTGTAAACTGGGTCCAGCTGAGCTTCGGGGGCAGCTCAGATGTTCCAGAACTGTTGGTTGATCCTGTTGGCAAAAAGGAACGGTCCTAGGTAGCTCTAACTGCTTTCCCACCTGCCAGTCTTTGTTGGAGGCCTCTCTCCATTGGAGGCGGAAGGCAGGCCGATGAGAACATCTAGTATAGAGGACACCATCTGATTCAAGAGTCCCAATAAGCAGAAAACTGGTTCTGTAATGCGTCCTACTGATCAGGAGCTAATATAATATCAACAGTCAAGGGGACATGATCTTGAGGCCTCTAGCATGAGGCCCACTCCAATTTAAAAATCACCCAAAGGCTCTCTAATACGAGAGCATCTTTGTTTGGTAGGCAGACCTGCATAGCTTCTATGGGAGGAGGCCCGTTGGTGGTAGCTGGCAAAGATCCTGACCTTTTCCTTTCCTTTCCAGCCATCCGTGAAGACGGCATGCCCGGAGGCAGGAACAAGAGCATCGGGCCTGTCCAGGTGAGCACCTCTTCCCTCTTTGGCTAGCAAGACTGGGCAAAGCTGTGGCTTTGCTTCTGCTGTACAATTCCCACATAGCCCCAGAAGTGTCTCTAAAGTTTGTTGAATGGGCCATGAGTGGGCCAAGCCACTAACCCAGCCAAGCAGTCCATTTCACCACATTCTCCCTTGCTGGTTTTTTCTTTGGGGCAGATCTCCGAGGAAGAGATTGAGCGGATCATGTCTGGGCAGGAGTTTGAGGGGGAGGCCAACATCTCCTGGTGCAACAACGGAGACAGCGACAACAGCTCCCCAGGCAACGGGGTGTCTGAAAGTAACCAACCTTCCCCGGTCTCAACTCCGTCTTCAAGGTGGAACTCCGGGAGGGCAGCCAAGCCTTGGGGGAGAGGAAGGCATTCAAATTGGACTAGGGTCTCCCCATTTCTCCTTTCTCAGTCCTGCTTCGCCTCTTCCAGTAGGTCTGTGGAGATGAATGGATTCACGGTTCTCAGGGATCAGTACATGGGGACGCCGGTGTCCACCACCTATCAATACCTCCCGCACCTTCTAAGCTGCCCGGCTCACACAACCTTGCTGCCTCCCCAGCCCCGTAGCCTTGACCCCCAGTCCCATGGGCTCCTCATCAGCCAGCTGGTGTCTGCAGAGGACCTAGAGCCCTTGAGCACCCCGATGCTGATTGAAGACGGGTGAGTGCTGGCATTTATTCTCTTCATGTTGGCACTGAAGTCCTTGGGTAGAGCTGGGACATCCTGGGTGGGAAGCTGCTTCTTTCCAGCCCTCTGGTTTCTAGCATGAGATGGGCATAGAACTCTTGAAGCCTCTGGGCCAAGATCAAGGTACTGCTGGTGTCATGTCTTGCTGGGCTGCGGGGGGCCTGTGTGGGAAAGCCTTCCCCCGGGGGCAGGCAGGTGGGCTGCCCATTCAAGGAGTGAGCCAAAATGGGCCCAGGGAGGCAGTGGGGGGGCCTTTTCTGCATGGCCATCCACGTCTCACTTTCCCAGAGGAAGTCACAGATTGAGGAGGCAGCACGCAGGGGAAGCAGTGATGAAAGCTGCCCTGTTTTGCTGCCCCACCCCAATCTCTTTGCTCGTCCTGCTTCCCACAGGTACAGAGTGACCCAGGCTGAGCTGTTCGCCCTGCTGTGTCGGCTGGCAGATGAGCTGCTCTTCCGGCAAATCGCTTGGATCAAGAAACTGCCCTTCTTCTGCGAGCTCTCCATCAAAGACTACACCTGCCTGCTGAGCTCCACCTGGCAGGAGCTGATCCTCCTCTCCTCTCTCACTGTCTACAGCAAGCAGATCTTTGGAGACCTGGCAGACGTGACTGCCAAGTATTCCCCCTCCGATGATGAGCTCCACAGGTAAAAGCCCTGGAGGAGGATCATGCTGGAGGCTTTCTGTGTTGATCAGGGGGTGGCGGCGGTGGCGGCAGCAAGGAGCTTCCAGGCCCTGCTGAGCACCAGTTCTTAAATTCCGATCGGTGGTGCGACACAAGAGGAAGGGCACTACCCAAAATGGTTCTCTTGGCCCTCTTTGGGGACTGTGACTCTCCTTACCTTGGAAGCAGGGAGGAAGACTCACCTGACCGGTGAGATGGGCAGCGTATACATTTAATAAATAAAGATTTTTCTCAGCTGCTGGCCTCTGGCAGAGGGCAGAGCAACTAACTGGCATTCTGCAAAGACATCCTGGGCTACTTGCTTGCTTGCCTGTCAGTCTTTCCCCTGCCTTCAGGGGGTGAAGGTTGGAATGGTGACCTCAGAGCACTTTTTGTCTACCCCCACCTGGGTCAGAGGCAAGGGCTGTTTTTTCAGGCATAAATTTGCCTGGCTGACACCAACTGAGACATAGGGTGGGCAGTTGCGCTTCCCAACCCTGCGGCTCATGAGTCAGGCTGGAAAGAGGACATCCCATCCTCATCATGGAATGAGGGAGGTGTTGTGTTTGAAGAGCCTCCCGGGGCAGATTAGACCAAGGGCCCCCCCAAAGATCTTCCATGACCCCAGGCTTTGATTGCTCAGCCATTTCTGCATACTCCTT
>JANHZU010002976.1:9233-19530 GCA_032468055.1 Acrochordus granulatus
GCTACAGGGGGATTAACAGTAAAGGCAATGTATAGTATGTTGACATACTTTCCTGCTGGCTCATAATCTGAAGCAAAACATTTGAATGTGGCTGTCCACATTCTATCAAGTTCTATGTATAAAATGCCACATACTAGAACTATTTATTTATGTATTGAGAAAGCTGACATTGGTGAAATAATAATATCCATTTAGCTTACAGCTAAATTTATAAAGTTATAAAGTTATAAATATGTATTCTCCCTTTTACAAATGCTTCCGAGAATCCAATTGATAGTTCTGTTGTAATATGAATAATTTGTTCCTCTTCTTTGAGGCCATCCATGTTCCACAGATAACCACTAATACATTAGGCAAGCAGTCGATTAATTTTTATGGACTTTTGATTTGTGTAGTAGTATTTCCACAGCTTTTATGGTTTCATAGTGAGCAAGATTTAATGTTTAATCACAGTATATGCAATTGCTTTGAGTTATTCTGCTAATAAGTATTCTAGTAAGTTTTTTGTATCTCTGCTTACAAACATTTGTTTTTGTTAAGATTTTTATACTTTAGAAGAGATTTTATACTACAGTGCAGATGGTTGACATATGAACAGTATTATTACTTGAAGTAACAAAGGGATTACTTCAACTGCTGTCCGAATTAGCTCTATAATATAATATTTGTTGTTGATGCACTATTTTCAAGTTCTTATAAACTTAAGAATATTACACAGTATATTTTCCTTGGCACTCCATGTGCACTTTAGCATGCAGTTTACTTTTTACAAAAACAGAGGAAATTTTATGTATTTCATTTTCAGTTTGCCATCCTAAGATATAAGACAGTAAAATTGAGAGCATTGTAATTTTACATTTTGATGGACTTCATTCTAGTATTCTGAGATGTTTTGTTTATAGTTACTTTTTTTTAAAAAAACTTAATCTTCTGGAGAAAACTTTGAATAAGCCATTCTTTCCACACTGTGAATATTAGGGTCTGCTACAGAGAAAGAAAAAAAATGAGACTTTTTCCTTGCATCTGTTTACATATTTATCTTGTATATCTTACTGTACAAAGTACTCTTTTGAATCTGACAGTGTTATGCTTTATCCTAATGCTTGTTTACTTGGTGCAAGACCTGATAAATTACCCCATGGTAATGCAGAACTAGTCTTTCTGAATTAAATTTGACTTCTGAATGTTTTTAAATGCTGTTCTCCACTGAAGAACAGGAACTCTCGAGTGCAGAAAGCTTAGTTTAAGGATTTGTTTTGGGTTAGATTAATTCCAAGTAAGTTATTATACTAAACAGCACTGTGTTGTAGATTGCAACTATGGTTTTAGTTTTTACAATGTTCTAGACTACTTGAATCAATTTATAAAAATTTTGGTTGTGCTGATGCATATGTTATGTGAGCCATATTTAGACTGATATTTTATATTTGCGGCATTGGAATATTTCATGCACAATATATTGAAAGCAAACCTATAGTGTAAACATTTTTAAATTGTTGCTTTCATACAAATTTTTCTCTTTATTCATATCTAACCTGACTTTGCATATAAGCTGGATTTTGATAATATCTAACCGCAAAATATAAAAGAAGAAATGGTCTTTAGTGAGTTAAAAGAAAGGTGGAGAAGGTTGGATATATATATAAATTCAAATATTAGCTGTCAACTTCAGCTCAGTAATAAAAAGTTCAGGTAAATCAATAAGCCATAGCTACATGTTCAATCTCATTCTCCAAGTAGGAAAAAGAGTAAGCATCAAGCTTCATTTTCTTAATGAGAAAATTTTATGAGGAAACTCATTGTTTTCCTTTTCTTTAGAAGGGAGGACAAATATTGCTTATTAATTATCAGTCTGGCAAATGAGTCAATACTCATTGGTTAGATTATTTTTATCTATTTTATCTAACTTAAAGTACTGAAATATGGCATATATTGATGCATGTTTTTAAAGGTAGTGCTTATACGTTAAATTGATATTAATTTACTTCTGGATATAAGAAGCATTAGTGGTTTGCCACTTAAATGCTTTAAGCTAGATGGGCTGACATAACATGAGAGAAACCTATTTTCTCTGTTTTTTTTCTATAGTTAGATCAAACTAGAATGATTGTGTAGCTGATCTCAAATACTTTATGACAATAGCTGTACATAGAAATTTATATTTATCGTCTAGCACAGACTTTGTTTGTTTTTTTTTGGTAAAGGGCCATATCCCTCTCTGCAGCTAGCAGGTCTGCAGGCCAAAGAATGCAGGAGCCATTGGATGGTGCTGGCCCACTAGCAAGGAGGCTACTGCGAGGCCACTGTCTCCACCCAGGACATCCCCATCCTCAGTTCCACCTCTCACCCCAGGAACTTGGCAGAGGCTCAGGCCTGGTGTTCTGCCATCCGCTTATCTATCCAATTCTTAGCTTATAAAAACAGGTGATGGACCAGATTTGGCAGTGGACATTAGTTTACTTGATCCCTGGTCTAGAAGATTGACCCCTGGTTTCAGCATGCTGCTTCAACATAAATGGAACAGCATGCTAAGAAACAAAAAGTATATCTGTAGAGAATTTTATTGTATGTACTTTGATGTATAAATCTTAATATTAACTACTCTGAATACATGCACATAGATTGAAGCACAGTTTTTTACAGCATATCAGTAGCATTATTCATTTTAAATTGTCCCATTTCTTTGGTACATTATAATTTTGATATTTGTTGGTAGGATTCTTTTCTGCTACTAAAAATCAGAGTTTTAATGAGATCTCTACAACACACAAAGTTATTTTGACTAGCCAGTTTACTTTTCCATTTCAGGGGGTGAGCAAGGAGATTCCAGACTCGATGAACTGAAATGTCTGAGAAGTCAAGCCAGAGCACAAAAGCAAAGGACGGGAAAACAAAGTATGCAACACTTAGTTTGTTCAATACATATAAAGGAAAGACTCTGGAAACACAAAAAACTACAGGTATGTTTGTTAAAACTGAACATTTCATACTCATTTACTAGGTCTTACACAGTTGGTTGTAATTTTGTTTTGTGCCTTAATAGCAGAGCTTAAAGTGTTTTAACTTCAAATTTTCAATTTTACAACCTAGTTACATGTACTAATTTATATATGTGGCACTGTCAGTATTCAGATACAGTGGAACCTTGGATTGCAAATAAGGCAGTTCACGAGTGTTCCACAAGACAAGCAAAAAATTTTTAATAAAATTTAATTCAGTTAACGAGTGAAAACTTGCAAGATAAACTTTGTGCAATAAGCTTGCACGGGAAACCTCACAACTGAGCCAATGGCTCTTCTCTCTCGCTGCATATAATGCATAAATTAAGTGAAACCAGTAGTGTTACTGAAAGTCGTTCAAGAGAAAGAACTCCCAAGATTCAAATTCCAGATTCTCCTTCCAAGTGATAACCCTCCTCTTCCTCTCCTCCCTCTCATCTCCCTCATGCCAGCCACGACTCTTTTCAAAGTGTAGGAAGGTTGACCCTTTTTTTGGCCTTTTCAAGGCAAGCACAAGGCGTGGCCTGGCAGCTGGAGGGGCTCAGCTGCCGGCAATCTCAGGCAATTCTTCCGCCTCGCCACGTGCCGTACCTTCCCATGAGGTATCCCGGGTTGGCTTCGCCTCGGTGTTTGCCCTGTGTCCCCCTCTTGCTACCCTCCGCTGCCTCCACTTGCCTCGCCTCATCTCTTGCCCCACATCCCTCTCTCGCTGTCCCCGCTTCCTCGCCTGCCCCTGGGGAGAAAAGAGAGGAGGGGGAGGGGACTTCCTGGAGGGAGAAGCCGGAATCTGAAGTCTCAGGAGTTCCATCTCTTGAATGCCTTTCACTTAATTTATGCAGTGAGAGAGAGGGCTCCATTGTGAGATTTCCCATGTGAGCTTATTGTGCTGCCATAGATTCTGGCAAGGTCAGTCACATGCACATGGAGTAAGACACGAGGCAGCATAGGCAGAACACGCACGCATTTGCCGCCTGTACAGCAATGGAGTAAGCCACGCGGCATTTCCTGAACGGGAAATACAGAACATGCTGACTGATGATGTGCAGGTATTGCTCAAAGTTTTCTCATTGTGTGAGTCGCAGCTTGTCTAGCAGAATAAATTTTATTAAATTTTTTTGGTCGTCTTGTAAGTTACCACTGTATTTTTAAAAAATTTAAGATTGTGATGCTAAAAGGACCATCTTTTTTCCAAAGAAAGGTTATAAGTAGGTTACTGGTGTGTTGAGTTTTAATCCATAAATTTAATCTGCCATCCCTTAAATGTTTGTGATTGATTTGTATAAGTTTTACGTTATTGCATTGTTCATTGTTATATATTTTAATGAAAAAGCAGATTACACCCCTAATAAATATGTGCACTTGAGCAGCAAATTCACAGTGAATACAACTTTTGTAAGCAGAGAAAAGAAGGGGAAAGAAGTCATTTCATAATTGCTACTCCATAAAAAAGAATAATATTGTTTAATATTTGTTTAAATAAGGTAGATTACAGAAGAATAATCTGATATATGAATTCTCAGTTTTGCAGCTATCTATTCAGAGTGCTGTATTTACTGTCTCCATATTAATTTGCAAATTGAGGGTTATATTTTTTTTTCCTACACCATTTGCAAGTAAGTGAGAGGACAGTAATGTGCTCTAGTTTTTCAGTGGCAGGGATAATTTTTAATTTTATTTTGACAGGAATTATCTTGATTCAAGAAAAAAGAAGGGTGAGTGTATATGAATATATATTAACAATTCAAAATGTTTTTCTTATCTAGTTACAACTCGTCATGGATTACAAAGTCTTGGGAAAGTTGCTATTTCCCGGAGAATGCCCCCTCCAGCTAATCTCCCTAGTCTTAAAGCAGAAAACAAGGGAAATGATCCTAATATAAACATTGTGCCTAAGGATGGCACAGGTTGGGCTTCTAAACAAGAACAACATGAGGAAGAAAAGTAAGTTAAATTTGCGCTACATATGATCCTTCCTGTTAATGTAATGTGTTAGCATATGCTGCAGGAGTGTTAGAGAAACTACAGGTAGTCCTTGCTTAATGACCATTTGTTCACAACCATTTGAAGTTACAATACCACTGAACAAATTATAATTACAACTGGTACTTGAAGTTGCAGCACCTACAACCACATGATAAAAATTTGGGTGTTTGGCAATGGTATAACTGCAGTGTGCGCTTCATTTCCCCCACCCACCTAACTCACCCCCATCTCTGACCTTTTGGCCATCCTGCACTCTGCTCCTGCTGCCTCCCATCATTCCCAGTTAACTTTCACCATCTTCCTCCTGTTGCAAACAAGGGACACCAGGTCAAGGCAACCGCCAGCCCTTCACAAGGCCATTATGAATTAGTTATTATTGATAAGAATTTTATGCAAATACTAGGACTTTAGTTTTCTGATAATTTATTATCAGCATTTCCTCTAAATAAACCAAATCCCTCAATCCCATTCTCATCTCCATTTGGGACATAGATATGATCACAATGTTGTCTGCATATAAAAGAGCTGGAACTAAGCCTGCTAATATAAGGGATAAGTGAGAACAGAGAAGCCTTGTCACATCAAATAGGTATTTATAAAAGATGTTTCATCTGTAGTTTTTGTACAGATACAAGAGAAGGATTGTGTTTTTGAAGCATTGATATGTAAGTCATTCAGGAATATCTCATCCTTGATTAAACTTCCTAGATTTTGTGGCAGCATCAGATCATCTGTTTCTCTTTCCTTTGCAGGATTGTTTGTTCATTTCCACTATGAAAAAATGAACAAGTGCAAACTGAAATTAGATATTACCTCTCTATGCAAAGAAACCGATTTTGTATAGTTTAATTTTTTTATATGAAACAAACTATTTCATGCCAATCTTGATAAGTTTTCCTAAAGTTTGTCCCTTTTATACCAAAGCTTTCTTGTTGGTAGAAATTCTAATAAGGAAAGTATTTGCCATAGGAGCTGCATTCATAAATGTGTCTAAACTTCCCCAAGTTATGACTATTCTGCTCTTACTGTAGAAGCTTTCTTTAATCATATAAAAATTTGAATTATAGTTTGAAAAATTTGAACATAGTTTTAACATGTTTTTGCAATTGTTATCTTAGCCATTTTTGCTCTCAAGCATCTTCACATTTCTCTTGCTTATAGACAAACAGAAGTACCACCAGTACAGCCAAAACCTGCAGTTCCTTCTCCTCCAGAAGCACCTCCTGTTGTCAAATCATGGGCTCATACAAAACAAGGTGGACAGGGTGATGGTAAGTAGGGAAAAGATGGGCCAGCCTTTGTTGTTGTTTAGTCGCATAGTTGTGTCTGACTCTTCGCAACCCCAAGGACTGCAGCACGCCAGGCCTCCCGATCTTGCACTGCCTCCCAGAGTACGCCCATTCCCATCACACTGATTATGCTATCTAACCATCTCATCCTCTGCCATCCCCTTCTCCTTTTGCCTTCAATCTTTCCCAGCATCATGATCTTTTCTAATGAGTCCTGCATTCTAGTTTTCTCTAAGACTCATTATTTCTTTCTTTTTCTGTTTATTTAGTAGTTCATTATTCTTCAGTGAAGGATGGAGCATAGCACTGTAACTTTCAAGTTTTCTGATGGAAAACTTAGGGTAGACCGTTTGACATTAAAGGGTGAGAAAGTAGTATCTGTAGAGTACAATTTTGCTGAAGTGAACATTGTTTTATGGGAAAAAGTACATCAAAATGCTTACATATGCAAAGAGCAGCTGGCTCTTTGGGTGGAATGTGCCTGATCAAAACATGATTCTGACAGAAGTAATTTGGAGATAGAGGGCAGGAAGAAAAAGACCAAGGATATGGATGACAGTAGCTGAGAAGAAAAAACACTGGAGAGACTGGGTGCCAGTTCTGCTGGGAGATATGCTACACTGGGGAACAACTGAAGAGAGGGAGAGGAGGAGCTTGGAAACTCAGATCAGTGAATTATACTCTAGCAAGAGCTACTGTGGAAAGGGAGGGAATGAAGGGATAACTTCATCCCCTCCCTTTGCTTTGTACTTGCTTTGCCAGACTTTTATTATTCTAAAACAACAAAGAGGTGGCATTGCCAAACTGTTATGATCCAAAACTGTTTGACAGAATTTCTAGAATGGGTTTTGCTCCAGGTACCAAACAAAAACATTTTTTTTCTGTTTCATGCACCCTCCCCAAGCCAAAGTTATAAGGATTCAAGGCTTGGGTTTATGAGCTGTGCATGAAAAGTTGATGCAAAAGGATATTGCCCTTTGGGGAGCTGTTGAAGGATGTTAATGGAAAGCTGTTCTGGTCATCATGTTTGTTTATGTGTATGGTTATGTTTGTTTATGTGTATGATTATGGCTACTCTTTCTTCCGTGGACTTGGGGGATAGTAGAAAGAAAACAGGTTGTCTCTAAGCATATTGAGGGAAGTATGTAACTGGAGAGGATTAGTGAGAATAATACATAGACATGTAGCTGGAGAGGATTTGTCAGATAAGGAAAACT
The DNA here is from genome assembly GCA_032468055.1 of Acrochordus granulatus. Classification (NCBI taxonomy): domain Eukaryota; kingdom Metazoa; phylum Chordata; class Lepidosauria; order Squamata; family Acrochordidae; genus Acrochordus; species Acrochordus granulatus. Next base: position 16,722 of record JANHZU010002976.1, read on the forward strand.
CAAGTTATATTGTTGAAAGCTGTTCTATATGTTGTCTTATTTCATCTTGCAAAATATTAGATTCACAGGCCAGTCTGCATTCTGGTCTTGTGATGCTGATCTTAAATGCCAGGTTGAATTTCTAATAATTGTGAAGGAGACAGCTAACTCAGTGACTTGGGTAAATGGGCTTAATATAATTAATCTCATTCAGCTATCCCCATATGGATAGTGGGTCCAATATAGATTTATGCTGGGAAGCCATAGGTATATGTTGCTTATATCTGTAACAATACTAGGAACTTTTTCTTCTGTAGTCCTAGTTTTGAAGACAAATACCTGCTGAGATATCATTTATTGTGCACCTCAGTGACCACCCAGATTGAAGTCGTCTCAGAAATCAAATTGAGAAACATTAAGCAATTGCCCTTAAAAGACTTCAGATTCATATTGACCTCTCCCACTGTAGAGCTCTTTCAATTCACTGTAGGCTTGAAAAAAGCTGATTATGTTTTTGACTTGTTTTTTTGCAACTGACAGAAAGAAAGAGATCTGTATATGGGTCTTAGTCTACTATGTGACAGACAGTCAACTTGTGGAATTTTTATTGGTATAACAGGCTTTTCTTGGGAGGGTAGAATATCTTTCAGAATTATCTATTCCAGAGATTGATGAAATTTGGATTATTTTTGAATGCCCCGGGAATTTTGTAGCTAGGACGGCATTATATCTTGTCCTTGTCATATCAAAGAATTAAGAGAAGGAAGCTATTGATGTTACTGTTCCTAAACATCCTCCAGTGATAAACTGTTCTTTGGCTCTCAGTATAGCTTCAGCTTTTGAAACAGATAGTAAGATGCAGGTGTCACAAGTTTAAAGACAATTTTTCAATCACAAATGAAGGCATTATGTAGTGACTGGGGAGTCCTATATATACTGAGGATTTGGTCAACAGTTCAGTGTAGGAATCTACTTTTTATTCTTTTAACATATGATAACATTTAAAGTAGGCAGCAAAATCTATTTTCTTACTCTCAGTTGCTAAAGATAACTTTGTTCTATTTGCTCATTCCTTCCTTCTGCCAGGCAAAACTATTTGCCTTTTAAATTGCAAGATAATCTATTCCTGTACTCAGGACTTCATCCTAAAGCAACTTTAATCTTAAATATTTTCAGATTATGATTAATTTAGAATTAAATGTTTACAGAGACTGCTATCAATTTTGTTTCCTGAGTGATAGCTAAGACTGCTGAATTTTTATCTTGAAGCCCTGGGTGATCATCTGTACAGAATAAACAATATTCTTTCACACATCTTTTTTCAGCCTTCTGGTTTATGCCCCAAAACTCTTGTTAGCAGTTTCTCTAGAAACCCTCAAATCACAAATCTTCAGTAATATAAACTTGCCTAATCCACTTGTAAAGTTTACATTGATTTATAAATTGAAAGGAATTACAAATTTCTTTTGAAATTACTGTTAATAACAACATTATTACGGAATTATTTGGTTATACATTATATTCTTCCCACTTCTGTATACCAACTCATAAGTATAATTCATATATTTATAAGCATCAGGAATCATTTCAGATTAGTAGTTAAGTCCTTCTGTGTATTTTTTTTTCTCTCGGAACCCATACTCTAAGTTTGCCTTGCTGTATAAGATATGATATATAAGGGAATCATTCTTGCTTAAATTTAGTTAAGTTTCTGTTAGGGTGAATATATTTTTGCCATTGCTGATATTTTCCAGATGTAATTACCAATTGAATGTTGCTGTCAAGGTGTCGCTTTTCCAATATTGTGCCAGATATATTCTTCAAATAATATAAATTATGACTTTTTTTTTGTTTATATGTTTTGGAACAATTCCTAGAAGAAATATTTGAAGTTTCAATTCAAGTTTTACTTCTTTTTTAATAATATCTATTATTTTTGGTACTTTTGAGGGTTTGTTTTTATTTTCTTCATAACCACCAATATGATAGATTGTCCCTTCTTTATCATGACATTTTCAATTGTTTATATTGTAGGTTTTATTTATTTTTATGAATATTGATGGAGCTATATACTACCTGAAAACATTTTATACCCATTTTCTCTTAAGTTATAATTTGGAGTAAATTTTATCAATTTTTCCATAACCTTCAGCCCACTTAATTATAGGTAATTCTTGGTTAATTATTATTTGTTCAGCAACTGTTCAAAGTTACAGTGGCACTGAACAAGTGGTACTTGCATATGGTTCTCGAAGTTTTAACTGTCCCAGCATTCCCATGGTCACACTTGATCATGATCCAAGTGGTTGGCAACTGGCTTGCACTTAGGATAGCTGCAGTGTCCCACAGTCATCTGGTCAGCATTTGTGATCTGTAGCCTTTACCCCTCCCCACAGTCTATTGCATACACCTGGCCATACTTGTCTGGCACACGAGAGCTACTTGTACACCCTCTCACAACCAGTAGCAGTCATGCCTAGTCATGTCTGAGTGGTGCTATGACAGCTGTAATATATCCTCCCACAGCTGGCAATAGCCCCCCTCGGACATGCTCGCACAGTACTGTAGCAGCCACTAGCATACCATCCCACACCTGGCAGCAGCTCTCTGGAACTTGAAACTGCAGGCTTCCCCATGGACTTTTCTTGTTGGAAGCTGGCAGGAAGCCCTCACTTGATAATCCATGATCTTCACATAATGACAGCAACTGGAACTGCCAAGATTGCCATCACTAAGCAATGTAGTTGTGTGGTATCATGCTTTGTGGCCACATCATTTACCAGTGGGAATTCTGGCCCCTATTACCATTGTTAAGAGAGGATTCCCTGCT
>JANHZU010002976.1:53142-71401 GCA_032468055.1 Acrochordus granulatus
AATTGATGCCTTCAAATTGTGGTGCTGGAGAAGACTCTTGAGAGTCCTTTGGACTGCAAGGAGATCAAATGAGTCAGTCCTGAAGGAAATCAACCCTGATTGTTCATTGGAAGGACAGATACTAAAGCTGAAGCTCAAATACTTTGGCCACCTAAAGCAAAGGGAGGACTCATTGGAAAATACCATGATGCTTGGAAAGAACAAAGGCAAAAGGAGAAGGGGATGGCAGGGGATGAGATGGTTAGATAGCATTGTAGACACAATGGGCATGGATTTGGCTGGTCTCGCATGGATTTGGCTGGTCTCCGGGATGTAGTACAGTACAGGGAGGCCTGGCATGTGGTCCATAGGGTCGCCAAGAGTCAGATATGACTGACTGAACAACAATAATACACACATATACATATATACATATATACAATTTTACAAACATCTCTTAATGCTTAATCCTCTCTTCATTAAGAAATTATTTAAGCATCTCTTGTTGATCTTTTCAAGTATGTTGCTATGACAAAATAATGTTCCTTTTTTCTGATAAGCATTTAATGCAAAAATTTTCAGATAGTGTTCTGTGGAATAATCGGTATCCTTGAGAGACTGGGGACAAAAAAGGGTCATTAAAATGCATTAAGTTTTCTATCACAGTAACAGGTCCTGTGGCATGAAAAGTTTCTGACCTAATTAACTGTTTGAATATTGGGCATCAGACAGCCTTTTGTCACCCTTCAGGTGTCCTGGATTACATTCTCACCTAATGTTGTCATAATGAATATTATACTTCAACCTATCTAAAAGGCACATGTTATTAATAATAAAAAATCAATTAATGTATATTCTTCTGCATTGTGGAAAGAAAAGACCTGTAGGAAGATACTGACACAATTGGTCATCCAAAAATAATTGAACTATTATCAATATTGGATTCCTGGGTAATGATCCTTATCTCAGACATCTCAGTTAAAAGAGTTAATGTAGGAATCTTTATTTACTCCACTGAGGTAGCCTTTCTGTATTTGGATAGTTCATATCCTAGAAAAAGTAATTTAAGAAAGTCTGTAAAAGATTTTCAGTAAATGTCTTCATAAATTGACTGTATTTTGAGAAACTATAATTTTGCTTATAATCTTACACATTGCAACTGGGAACAGTTACTTTAATATATTATTGATATTAAATTGATACTGATGAAATTTGAATATCTATGAAGTTATAGTATAATGAGTTGACATTTGATTTAATTTATCTGAAAGTTGTGTTTTGATAGTGAAAAGTGATGAGGATCTACTCTGTATTCTTAAATTATGAAAATCAAACATATTGAGATGCATAGCTTAGATCTCCATCACCTTTTGATTGATTTGCTCATTACAGAAATTATGTTGCGGTTTCCAGAGAAGCAATACAAGGCAGGAATGCATGATTTAAATATGGTGGGCTTTGCAAATACACAGTAAGCATTACTGAACTGTCATCAGAAACCTATGATGCTTGATTCGTTTTAGAAAGGACAGTTGACATGCTTTATTTGCAATGCATACTATTAGCAGATGTTCTTGACAAACTACAATTTTGTATATCATATTCAGACTTATATTTAATTCTAATTATGTTTTTCTTTTATTCTGCTAAATGAATATTTATATATTGTATATTTTAAGTGAATTTACTTTTCCCTGAATTTACATAAAATAATAGGGACTTATTTAGAATAAACCGGTAAGAAAATATGGCAGTGAAAACTAACACCTGTCTTAAAATAAAGCCATGATTTCTTTTGAATAGATGGAATCTGCTCGCAAAGCGTGGGAGAACTCACCAAATGTGGGAGAAAAGAGTTCACCTGTTACATCATCAGCATCTCCTGTTACCGGTGGTAATAGTAGTGGCAGTGGAAGTGGAAACAGTAGCAGTAGTAGTGGACCAACTAGTGGTACATACAGTTCTTTTTCAAGTGCATCGATGCCTCCCATTCCTGTAGCTTCTGTTACACCTACAACTTCATTGTCAGGTATTAATTAATTTTTAGAAAATACCATAAATGTGACTAAGCATCTTGATGTTATTTTTTTGTAAAACTGCCTTTGTTTCTTTTTTTTTATTCAGTCCTGTCTAAAAAAACAGGGACTGTAACTTTTTGCTTGATTCACTTCATTTTGTTTCCTTTTAATTTGTTTTATCTAAATTATTTAGAACTAAAAACTTTGAATCATTCTTTCACAAAGGCGCTCATATACATATTTTATATTGATAATGAAAAATCTATTAACTGTAATTGGTTTTCAGAAGTTATATACAAATTTTGCACAACCAACTTTTGGAAAGAAAATTGCTACTGGAATTTAGAATAAGATAGCATTTAAAATCCAACATATTCTGAGCAGAAATTTTGATGTTGAATTTTATGATTTTAATGAGGTGTGTATCCAAAAGAAAGTGCCCTATTAAGTTTCTGCGTAGAATGAATAGATAATGCAGTGTGTTTTTTAACCAAATTATAATACTATATCAGTTTTTGGTATTGCAAATAGATGGATGTGATAAAACATGCAGGACAATTTCAACAGAACACTAGGAGACTTGCAATTAATACTGTTAAAGTGTTAATCCTTTCTAAGTGTTATATTCTGATTATAATAATTAAGAAGTTCCTCTGTCATTAAGAAAATTAAGTCTGTATGATGCCAGGTATTATAACTTTTAAATGTGAGGTCCTAATACATAACTCTCATAAATTGTTCAGATAAATAATCACTTTTGATCCAACATGATAATTTTAAATTCCAGTTGGATCCACCTACGGCATAATCTGAGTCTACTATGAAAATTTTTCTTCTTATGCAAGCTATTTGTAGAGGTACAGATCTCTACCTAAAACAAGATGATCTGGTACCTTTCTGTAACTTTACCATTTGTCATATTTGTGGGAATTCGTTTACTTGGAGGATATTGAATAATTCTAATCCTGTTTGTTTCCTTATCCACCTTGGTTATTAAAATTTGTAAGAGCTATGGACCAAAATGTTTTTAGCCCTTTCTATTTTCTTATGAAGAAGTTGCTCATGGTTTTTTTTTTGTAATGGAGGAATGGATAATAAAGACATATAATGTCATGCGCAAGTTTATTCATCTAGTTTTGGATAATATTAAAATGTTACTTATATATTCATTGCATAGTATGTTTTGCTAATATATTGATTGTTTCTAGGAAAATAATATAAAATGTCTTAAATAAAGTGCTGAGATAGGTTTGAAATAAACAGCCTTGGGTTCGCAAACAATATATTAAGTAAAAATTATTTAATTATTTAATATAACTGTAATATCAGGAAAATTGTCATTGTTGAAAAACAGCTGCCTTGTATATTTCTGTCAGTTGGTTCTTGTGCATATCATTAAGGTTTCACCATCATGCCATTTCATATAGACAGAGGTATCCTTGTAAAATAATGTTTTAAAATTGAGAGAATATTTCATAAAATATTGCTGTAATGCAGTTGCATTAAGATGAACCAAACATTTGATTATTATGCTGAAATATTGTGTCAGTAACGCCTGAGTTTGTTTTGTTGATTTCTGATCTTAGGAGCTGGAACATACACTACTTCCTCACTGAGTACAAAAACCACTACAACCTCTGATCCACCCAACATCTGTAAAGTGAAGCCACAGCAATTACAAACAAGCAATTTAGCATCTGCTGGTCATTTTTCCCAGTTAAGCTGTATGCCTTCTTTGATTGCTCAACAACAGCAAAGTCCACAAGTCTATGTGTCTCAATCAGCAGCAGGTAATGTGATAGGTCATTCATTGTATTACATTTAGAAACATTTTTCCTCTAAAATTAAAAGTCACTGAATTTAAGTTTAGCTCTTCTAATGGATTCTGGATCTTTTCTGGCATGCAGCCTTACAAACTTATTATTTTATCCCAGTCATATTAAATTAATTTAGTGTTCAAGAGGGCATTGGAGTTTCTCTGAAGACTGGGAAATTAGTTTTCTATCTTTGAAATCCTTTCATGGATTTAGTAGCTAAGCAGATGGATTTTTTTCCTTCATAGTTTAATTTTTATCTTTTGTTGTGGTCCTGTAGCTCAAATTCCTGCTTTCTATATGGATACAACTCATCTGTTCAATACCCAACATGCACGTTTGGCTCCTCCTTCACTTGCCCAACAGCAAGGATTTCAACCAGGACTCTCACAGGTACATTGAGTTGGATTGGGAAACAAGCACTTTACAACTACTTGCAGCTTAGATTAAATTATTATCTATCTTGAAACCTATCTAGCCTTGCTTTTTGTCATCATTGTCACAATAGTAGTTAAGCTATCACTGATGCTAATTGGTTTTAATTAGTAGGTAAATTATATATTCTGGATGGAAATGAATAAGTAATAGGTAGAATTAAAAAATATATAGGGTGGTGGTATTCACCAACAAAATATATTTTCTCAGGTACTATAGGGAAAAGAGCAGGAATTATTTTAATGGCAGCTTGAGAACTTTATTTACTACAAGTATGCAGATTTGATGGGAAAATTTGTATCTGGTTATGGAATGGATTAGATATTGGCATTTAAATAAAATTTAAAAATGGTTTCTATGCCATATCAGATGCTTACTTTTTTAAAAAAAATATTCTGAAAATACTAATGGCTACACAAAGTAAAATCTTGATTTGATCAACCAAATGATACAAATATAATAGAAATTTTGATTGTTGCATATGTATCAAGTGCTGCTAGATCAAGTCTTCGTTCTACTGAAATATTTTTTGTGTTATATCTAAAGAGGAATGCCAATATGGAAGATTATTTTTGAGAATTAGGAGCAGCAAGATGTCTGAGCCAGTTCAGAATTCTTATAATCTAGCTGTAGTATTCTCAGTCCTGCAGTGAAATATCTGTTCAACCATAAGTTGAGGTACCACAAGTTAATGTTACAGGGGTATATTAAAATGTCCAGTTCACTGTTCATTGTCTAATGTATCATTTTATTGTAAATCATTCTGAGATAATTTTAAAATAGGAAATAATATACAAATGGCATAAGTCACTAAACCCACATTTAAAGGAACTGAAACTGGAAGGCTAGAAAATACCCATGTCTACTGAGACATTGGAGAAACACCAAAAGAGAGTATACTAGCTGAGTAGATTCAGTTCAGAAGAGTTTCCTACATCAGTGTGTTGCATAGATATTTGAATTATTTATCTTCCTTCCAGCCTACTTCAGTTCAGCAGATACCAATTCCAATATATGCTCCTCTTCAAGGGCAGCATCAAGCCCAACTGAGTTTAGGAGCAGCACCTGCAGTCTCCCAGGCTCAGGAGTTGTTTAATTCTTCACTACAGCCCTATAGGTAAGTCTTTGAAATACGAAGAAAATAGAATTGGCAAATAGAAAATATTGGTTTCTGTCCTTTTCTCCAAAACATATGCATAGTTAATTTATTAACACTATTAATGCAAGATTATTTGGACAACTATTTTGTAAAATTGCATTATCAATTCAAAATTCATTTGACTGAGATCATTGTTGGTCGTGATGATGGTGGTAGTGGTGTTATTGTTAGAAATCAGTATTCAGATTTCCTTAAAGTAAAATGAGATTTGAAACATTTAAGTATATTAGTATATGCACTTTATAAAATATCTTTTTTGTTCAGAATGTTGTTGACTTTTTGTAACTGCATCATTTTTATAATACTGAAAGGAATATTGAAATATTATAAGTTGTGAGGAGGGGAAAACTTATGAATTACATGCTGCATCTTTGTAGGACCCTCAAATAAGTGGTGGGCTTTAGCTTAAAACAGTTCTTATTGGGTGTGCAGTTTAAGCATGTACATTATAATTGCAAATTAATTGAGTTTTTATGTCTTGTACAAATCCTTTCTTGAAGTTTTATAAACGATGAAAAATTAAATCTGAAACAAAAAATAATAGCAACAAAACTTGTGTGGTTATTTCTGCCCTCTTTAATAATGTTATTACTCTACAACTTTCTAATCAGAAAGTATAAATATAATCCTTACTTCAGAAAAAAATTGAACACATCCTGTATTATTTTAACAGTGGCTTGTTATTTTTAGAATATGAAATCATAGCTTTGAGCCCTGCCCAAGCACTTGTTAATTCATTATAGTACAGGATAAATTGATGTTATAAAGAGGTATTGCTGCTCAGGCTATACTGTGATTTCTTGCTTTTTTAAATTCCTTCTTCTCTGCAATAACATTCTTTGTATACTCCTCACTGTGTATAGAGAAAAGAAGTCTCACCTCTGCATACCAAACTGTTTCTTCCCACAAATACAAGAAACAATTATTTTTCAGGAGAGAAATTTCAAAAGTTTAGAATATTGCATACTGGCAAAGCATGTACTGTATAAAAATGTACAGTTGTATCTCAGAATTTTTCTGCTGTGCACAGCACATATACAAAACATGTATCCCCCAGGTTCTTAAAAGGCATAACTTCCCCCTTCCCCAAGCAACAAAAATCCTGAAAAAATATATGTCTGCATTAAAGATATTCTGAACCATATGTGCCAACGCACACCAGAAATCTTTTCATGCATATAGAGACATACTCAGAAGCAATTCCTGTAAAATTTGTTCTCCATTTCTTCTATCAGCAGCCAAGTATCCCATTGGCTGTGACCATTATTAGGAGAGTATTTTTTTTATTGAGCAATTTATTTCTTGTCTCTTGAATTTGAATTCTTTCAAAATTGAAAAGAAGAGCAAACCAAAAGGTAAACATAAAGAAACAAATATTTGTTTATGAATAGAAATAGTAAATAAGGACACTTTTATTCCTTCTCAGAGTCTCAGATGTAGAGTCTAAAGTATGCATGTCTGCATGTTTTCAGTGTCTTGTGTAGAGATAGGTTTCCCAGCATGTCAGTTGCTGTGAGCTATCCACTGTGCCTAAGGGCATCTATCTTGCTCTACATCAGGCTCCATCTCTACCTAACTTTTTTACATTTTGAAAAACTTTAAATTTTTAAAAAGTGAGTCCAGTAGTTGAGAGCATCCTGCTGGGGGAGAGCTGGAAGTGTTGGCAAGTAGCATTCAAAGCAGAGCGGTGCTTCGTAGCTGGTTATGTCCTTGTGGAGAACCAGTTTTTGAATAGATAAAACTCATTTTCCATGAATATTAATTCCAGATATATTTACCATACCCACCCCAAATTGAAGATTTCTGGAGTAGGGTATGGACCAATTTTATTTCTTTCCATAGGGACTGTTTTGAGGAGGTGCTTCTGAAATCTCTGTCAGGTGGCTAAAATATGTGTTTGTCAGATTTTATGCATATAGTTGATAGTGACTGGAGTTTTAATAGTATACTTTTTTTATCTATTTCCCTTCTGTGAAGTAACTTTTTGAGGTCTATGTGTGTCTACAGTACGTGATTTAACATTTAAAGATCAGGTATTTACTTAAGCCCTGTGTTTTATGCAATATGGGGCATAGTTTAGCCTGAGGAGACTCGTTTCTCATTTCTTTTCCCTTAAACCTCACCAGATCGGGCAGAGCATCAAAGAAACCAAGATTCCAGATTCAGCCATAAATTATGATAAAAAGAATTCTGGATTTATAAGCCCAACTTCCAGTCTTGCTTTAAACTGAAATTCTTTGCATTATATATGACTAGATATTTGAACAAATTATAACTATGTTAGTGTATGCAAACTATCAAGTATATTTGCTTGAATATTTTGCTTTTTAGTGCAGCTTTAAGCTTGCAATATCAGCTTTTTAATAAATTAACAATATTTAAATTTAATTTAATATTTAAATTTAATTTAGACCATTTTTTAAAATAGGTCTCAGCAGGCATTTATGCAAAGCGGCTTGTCTCAGCCATCTCCAGTGGTTCTTTCGGGCACAGCTTTACACAACTTCCCAACAGTGCAGCATCAAGAACTTGCCAAAGCACAGTCAAGTCTTGCATTTCAACAGACATCCAATACTCAACCTATTCCTATTCTGTACGAGCACCAGTTGGGTCAAGCTTCAGGATTAGGAGGTTCCCAGCTTATTGATACGCATCTGCTCCAGGTCAGAAAAACAGATGTTTCTGATGTGATTATGGATGCTTTGGAATTACTGTCTTTTTTTATGGAATAAAAGGATACTGAGTGTACAAAAATCTAGTTTATATGTTGTGTTTATGTTCAATGTCTGTTAACTACAATGGTGAGATATAGTTTATGAAGCTTTTAAATCTATAATCCTTCAGTACTGAAACTGACATTGTGAACAGAGGCCTGTTAGTTGAAGAGATTGTAACTGATTCATTTGATTCCATTTACTCTCTTAAGATTATCCTAGTACTTCATATTTTTTTCCAACAAAAATAGTGAATGTTGATTTGTATTAAAGACACTTCACAGTTCACTGTTTTGTGTGTGGTTGGTTAAAAATTTTATCTCATTTAAATATTGTTAATTTATAAGTATTAAAGTGAAGCTCGAATTGTAAATCATGGGACTACAGGATTATTAATAATTCTAAAGGATTCATAAATTTACTGCTAACACTGTATCCACTACTGTTCAGAAACTACAGGCACTGAAAGAGGTTGAGGTTATTTATTGGTTTGAAGTGAGGTGTCATCATTATGCTGATTGCTGTATATCCAGTTACACATCTCCATCCTAGGTCAGGCTAAAGATGCCATGAAAATTGTGTTCCAGTGTCTGAAGGCCTGGATGTGACAAAGGTGACTGAAGTTAAGTCTGAATTGGTCTGTCAGGTGAAAGCTGCATCAGCCATGTAATACCTAAGTTACAAGTACTACATCGACTGTCAGGTTTCTAGATGCAAATCAAAGTGCCAGTTTTAATAAAGTCATATATGGCTGGCTCCTAGGTATTTTCAGGGTCTGCTCCAGGTAGAACTGCCCTATCCTTTACATTTATCTAAATTGTAAATGTTTATATCCCCATAGATATGAGGTGAAAGGGTTGGGTCCTAGAAGCAGAGGCAGCTCTACACAAAAGCGTAATTCTCTCCATAATCAAAGATTAATATCTCTGGCTTGAGATTTCCACACCTTGAATTACTCCATTATCCTGGGACAAAGCCTAAACCTACTCATCTTCTCCTAGAAGCAGATATAATCTAGGCAGTGAGATATAAACTTGACCACATCTCCTATTTTGGAGTTGAGTTGCTTGGAGTTGAGATGCTCAGCTGAGTATCATCTGTGTGTTTCCCTGATATATTCATGCAGAGGTTTAAAAATAGAGGCAAAATCTCCTAAACCGGTGTCACTCTACACTGAAGTTGGTGGGCTTGATGTCTACCCTAAGCACCATCTGGAATTGCTCACTTAGGAAGAAGAACTATTATGGATAGTGTCCCAATTTCCCAACCTTCACAGAAATTCAGAAGGCTACCATGATTAATGGTATCAAAAGCTACTGAGAAGTCAAGGTTCATACTTCCCCTCTCTTGATTCCACTTCATCCATAAGAGCAATCAGTGTGGACTTAGTTCCATCCCTGGCCTGAACTCAGATTGAAAAGGTCCAGATAATCCATGTATTTCAAATGTGCAATCAATATGATATTTTTATAATTATCACATTGTAAACCACTAAGACTTGTTTAGATTCAGCAGTATGTACTTCCAGCAAATAAACTAAGCAAATCAAAAGAAAGTCTTCCGTGTTTACCTAGTATGCCACTTGTGTCTATTCATGGACAGTAATGACTTGCCTAGTGATTCATCAACTGCTAACTTCAAGATTAGATTATGGTAATTTAGTCTTTGTAGACTACCAATGAAACATATGCATAATTAGGCTATTGACTGGAATATGACACTGTGTGCTGAAGGATCTTAATTGGCTGCCAGTCTGTTAACAACCAGACTGAGAATGTTGCTATTACAGTGTCCTAAATGAGAACAGCTTGTCTAAAATAATGTTTCTAGTTACATATACCGTCCTAGGCCCCTATTTTGCATTGATCCTATGTTTTTGCATCTGCTGCCTAGTAGACATGAAGAGATGGGCCTTCTCCATAGTAACTGATTCTTTGGAATAATTTCCTGCCAGGTCCAATACTGATGTATTACACCACACTTGTTTCTTTTAGTATGTATGCCATATCTCACATTAAACTGATATGCCATATGTCACATACAGCCAGTGGCTTATCAGAAAACAGCATTTTTCTTAATTAGGTAGAGGTATGGCCTACTCTACTTTTATCTGTGCTTTTACCATCCTTACTGTTTGTTTCTGGCAATCAGTACCACACTTTTAGTGAAAAGTTAGAATCAGGACATATGACAACATCTGACATTCTCATGTAACTTGTGGATTATTCATCTGTGAAGATTCTCAATCATCCAGATCATGATTATCCCAAAAAAAACTTTCTCAAAAAGCAACTGGACATTTTGGGGGGGGGTTCTGTTTTGAAGACATTTTGCTTCTTATCCAGGAAGCTGCTTCAGTTCAAACTAACTGGTGAGGGGTGGCAGGAATTCTCTGTTAAAAGAGAAAGTATAAATTCCTGCCACCCCTTACTAGTTAGTTGAACTGAAGAAGCTTCCTGAATGGAAAGTGAAACAACTTGAAAACAGAAAAAACAAAGAAAAAAAGTCCAGTTACCTTTTGAGCAAGCTTTTTTACAATTGTAGATTGCCCATTCTGATTACCCTTACTGTGATGTAACATCTCTTTGGGAGGCTATTGTGGATAATTACACTGAGAAGCAACTGACAGCCACTCTCTCCATCAGGAGACAATCCCACTGATATCCAGGTAATTCTCAGTAATCCTATCAAATTTGGAACAAGCTCTCATATATTGAGTGTTCAGCAACATCTCCAGTACTCAGCTCTGTAGCAAAGAGAAAATGATGAACAATATAGCAAAATGTCTTAATGTTTTTTTCTGATTCAGCTGGCAGCTTATCTGACATACTGTACGTATAAGGTATCTTTGCTTTATAATAGCTACTTTTCCATGGAGTAAAATACAATAAGCAGAATGATTGCCTACAAATATTTATTCTTCTCTTTAAGTTAAAATAATTTTACCTAGTCACCCAGAAAATGTTGAACTCTTTTCCTTTCAGGCAAGAGCTACTCTTACCCAGGCCTCAAATTTGTATTCTGGTCAGGTTCAGCAACCAGGGCAGACAAGCTTTTATAATACTGCTCAGTCTCCCAGTACTCTCCAGCAGGTAAACTATGGCATGGTAAATTGCTTTCAGTTTTTTAAAAATCCATATGTGTACCATATGTAATGCTATAGTAAGTGGCAAAAGAATATTCCATTTTGTACAAAGTAGATAGTGCTCTATGTAGCAGAAATCTAAAACAATTCTTTAACAAAGATTATTTTTTAACATCTGTTTGCTTTATCTGTTAAAAGATTGCTTTAGTGCATGAACTTTATTTTTGGGAATGGTCTTCCTGTGTTACTAAAATATTCTCATGTCAGAAGTTTCTTTCATATGTCTGCTCTGTTTATTCTTTCAGTTATTGCAGAATAAACATGTAGGTGATCTCAATGTTCTTTTTAAAAATACTTCAACATCTTTACCAAGTGAAGTCTGGGACATCTCATAACTTAAATGATGCCATAATATATCCTAATGTTTTATGGGCCCAGTAGAGAGAGGACCATAATCTAGATCTTGTTTTCTCAAAAATGCATAAGAAATGTGCCCAGGATGAACAGATTTTTAATACTACTTTTTAATACTTCACTGCATTTCCTAGTTAAGTTTTCAATCTGTTGAGATTATTGTGTTCAAAATCTCACTGAATAAATTTCTATTAGTCCTTGGAGTTTCAATTGTAAATGCTGTAGCAGTTGGTTATTTCATGGAAGATGGATAAGAAAACCACCTGAATCTTTTCCTAAAAGCAGCTCTTGTTAACTGGAAATTTGTTTCCACCATAAAGCAGTTACTGAACATGTACTAGTAATGCCAGCAAAACACAGGTGAGATGATGCAGAAGAAAAACATTTTGCTGCTCTTATGTTGCTATAGTGCTTTCCAGTTTCCAAATTATTTAGGTTTACAAGAATTTAGAGGCCATATTCATTGTGGTAATATTCAAGATACCTCTGAGAAAAGCTTTTTTGAATAGATTTGAATGATTAGAATCCATATACATGAATGAGAAGCAGTTTAATTAAGCTCTGGCCTAGGAAAGGGGAAACTTAGTCCTCCATTAGGCATGAAAGGCAACTGAGTGGTTATGGTCACCCTCAGCATTTGGAAGAAAGTACTGGAAAACCACTTCCAAAAATGTTGCTGAAAAAACTGCATGGACTTATGTAGTTGCCAGGAGTCAAGACAGATTTGAAGGCAAAAATAAGAGATGTAAAATAACTTAATACCATCCACCATTGCTCTATTTTTAATTGGTTTTTATAAACATTTTGCAGTTAAATTGAAAGCTTAACCTTACCATCAAAAATTAAAGTCCAGTTGACAAAATTTACCAGCCTCCAGTTTTGTTTTAATATCTGGGTGACTGAGATTCTTTCTGCATTTTTTCCAGCATGTTGTAATTGTTTGCTACAGAAAAATGGTGAGTCTGCCTGCTCCTTTAAGACTGTAAGGGCCTGTAGCTGTTTTACTTTGCCCCTTTCTCTTTACCATGAAGGCTCCTGGATTGGAGCTAACTGCAATGAAGAGCAATGGAGGATGGTGTTAAGTCTATTTTACAACTATGGACTCCCTTCTCCTATTTTTAATTGGTTATCAAATTGGTTTTGATAAAGACTTTACAATGCAGTTGAAAGCTTAATCTTACCATCAAAAATTAAAGTTTTATTTTTGATTAAAGATTTACAAGCCTCTGGATTAGATTTGAAGGCAAATAACAAAAACAGCATGAATAGATCATGGAAAGTATTAAAATCCTGCAATATGAGGGATTATTCCTCAATACTTTAAAGAAGGTACTTGCCCATACAACTGCTGAATTCAGTCATTGTTCCAATAGTGATAACTACCCTTTTCTGAGGCAGAATTGTAAAGCATATAGTCTCTACTTCATCTAAAGAGTTATTTATGAAAGAGAAAACTGGAACCCTGTAAATTTTCCTGGATGTCTTAGATTCAATATCATCCATCCATCATAATATCTTAGAGCAATAGGCAAAAATAATGTTTGCTCTTTAATAATTCCAATCATATTAGAATAGGTAAGATGGAAATGCTGTTGTGTTAAAGCATAGCATTTAATTTTGTCTCCTATTTGGCATGAACAAGAATTCATAGTTACATGACAGCCAGATATTTTTTTCTTCCTTATTTTAATCTAATTCAAACAAAGCAATGGAAATGCTGAACCAATTTCTAACATTGATCACAGTCAGGAAATTGGCTGCCTCCTGGAACAGGTCTATGAACCCATGAAGTTCACCAGTGAAATTAAATCCAGTGCAGTCTCTAGTCTATATAGCTTCAGTGGCACGTCATTAATTCAGGCTGGCATGCTAATTACAAGCCCTCAACAGAAAAAACTTGGCCAGAATTATATATCAGTTATGATGGAATCAAAACTGGAAACAGTGGGGCTGAGCAGTTAAGACACTGGACTTGTCGGCCAGAAAGTCAAGACCTAGGCACCATGTAATGGGTAAGCTCCTGTTGTTCACTGCAGCTCCTGCCAACCTAGCAGTTCAAAAGCATGTAAAAATGCAAGTAAATAAATAGGTACCACCTTGGTATGTGGGAAGGAAAAAGCATCCATGTACCTCAGTGTCTAGTCATGCTGGCCACATGACCACAGAAGTGTCTTCAAACAAACGCTGACTCTTCAGCTAGGAAACAGATGAGCACCACCCCCTAGAGTCAGACACGACTGAAGGGGGAAACTCTTACTTTGCCTTACCTTTACCTTTTTACTTAATGTAATTACAAAGTTTTTTCTACAACCTTAAAGGATAGTAATATGAACACTTTTTTCTTCCCTGATGAAAAAATAATTGCAAGATATATTAATATATAGGAGGCCAAATGTATAGATTTTTCATCAGAGTTCAAAAATGAAAATTTTGTTTAATAAGGTATCTTATATGTTTGAATTTTTTTCCAGGTAACAGTACCTATACCAGGATCACAACTTTCTTTGCCCAACTTTGGATCAGCAGGCCAGCCTTTAATTGCTCTTCCGCAATCCCTTCAACCTCCATTGCAGCATACACCACCACAACCTCAGGCTCAAAGCCTGAGTCGGCCAACACAAGTAGGTCAACCTTTCAGAGGACTAATTCCAGCTGGAACTCAGCACAGCATTATAACTGGGAAGGTAAAGACGTGCATGTTAATCTTGCCATATGATAGTAGAAAAGTTCCCAAATTTTATCACTTCACATTATCCTAGCATTCTCAAACTGTGTGCGAAGGTGCGGCAGCAAACTCACAAATAGTTCCATTTATTACATTGTAAAATATCCCCCAGTGCACCTGTGAACTTGTTGCAGCACTCAGGAACCTCAGCACATGGTATGGGAACGACAGTGATAGTAGATAATGAACACTAACAATGATCAAATTAGTTTAGAATTAATAAGCAGATAATGTATTATAATTTTGTTAATGGTGATGGCTGCTTACTTCCTTCCCTCCGCCCCTTCCTAAAAATTCTACTTGACTGAGGTGTGGATGAAGACTCTAGAAGAGGGAGATTGTGGGTTGAAAGCTTACATGGGTTTGGGTTTCTGATGAATTCCATAGTTGCCTATTACAAGTACGATATAGAAGTACTATATAGCTGTTCTGAGTCCATAGATTACAGTGAAGAGAATAAAACATCATTCTAAATTCTCTTGGAAGAGTGGGGGTTAAAACAGTTCATCTTTGAATAGGTTATAATCAGGAATGTGTAGGCTACTGATATTCTTTATATGATGTAATCGGGTGAATGCAAGGGAATTTACTGAATGCAAAAGATAGTTGTAATTATTTCTGTTTATCTTAATAGTGTTCCCAGAAAAGGAACTTTGCATGTATATTTACTCAAGTTTTTTCTTGTTCCCAAACCATAAATATGGAGATGGAATGTGCATTTGATTTTCATTGTGTTCTAGGTCCATTATTGGTGACTTGCACACATATTAAAATTGGCTTTTGCTTAATTTGATTGAATCCTCATTGTCAGTTTACCACTTTATAGAAAAATTATTTGGTTCTTTTATTGAAAGGCAGATATACAAACACAAAGTAAAACTACATTTCTGCAGAATCAGTGGTTTATTTTTGAAATAAAAATTAGGCATTGACTAATGCCTAAAAATTCTTTTTAAAAGAGTGATCTGTTTGGTTTACCCTGCTTTTTCATTTATTTGAGCTGCTTGTATTTGGGGTAGTCACTTTATATATCCACATAAAATGACTGTCTACTTTGTTCACAAATTCTAAAGTAAGAATGTAGATTAATTTTCATTGTCATTCTAGTGACAGATTCATAAACATCAGTCCCTCTAGTTAAAGGAGTATGACTGGGTACTTGATAAACTTATTGGTATTTTATTTTGCACTGAAAGTAATCTTGCTGTTTTTCTTCAGATGTCAGAAATGGACTTGAAGGCTTTTGGAACTGGCATTGATAAGCCAGGTACACCTCCAGTTTCTGGACGAAGTACCACCCCAACTTCGAGCCCCTTCCGGTAAGCAAATATTTTCAGATAAATCAACTTTATAGACTTGAGATAGAAAGGGGGTAAATTTCAATATTACATTAAACTCTAGTATAACTATATACTTTTGACAATAGAAATGGAATACAAGAATTCTGAATGAATAAGGGTAATAAATTCAGAGAAATATCTGACTTTTTATTATGATTATTTATGGAGAAGATTGTATTTAATGCAGAGTAACTTCTAACATAACTTTCCCCTACCTCATGTCCTCCAGAGATAAAGGAACTGCTATTCTCAGAAATCCTCTAGCTAGCACAGAGTCAAAAAAGAATTTCAGAAGCAGAAAGCAAAAATTAAAAAAACAGTAAGAATTTCTTTAACTATATTCAAAGCACAGAACTATGCAGGAAGGTAAGTGGACAGATAGAGGAATAAAAATAGCATATGGGATGTAGAGAAACTAAATTAGATTTTTTTTTACATTCTGTCTTTACTACTAAAATTATAGAAGAGATACCTGAGCGTGTATCGACTTTTTCAGGAGGTGAGTTGAGGTAATAAAGATACTGGTCATTTTGAGAGACTACATAACAACACATCATTGGGGTCTGGGTGCATCAACCCAGGAATACTTAAAGAATTCAAATATAAGAATATTGAGCTTCTGACAAAATTATGTAATTTGTCCCTCACATTAACTTCAGTACTACAGAACTTGAGAAGAAAGCCTTTGGCCTTAAAATGCTCCACAGTGAGCAACAAGCACTTGATCTTGGCCACAAAATACCAGGCAAACATATAATACCAGGCAGACAGACAGATAGAGCATCACACTTTCTTTCTGCTCATTGTGCTGGGAAATAAAAAACCCTTCTTAATTGTATCTTTTAGTAGTGTAGCTGTAGGAAAAGTACTGTATGATAACTTCCGTGAATGTAAATATCTCATTCCTGCTTACAGTATTTCTCGTTGTCACATTTGAAAAAAATACAGTAGAACTGGAAAGAAAAAGGTAACCAAAATTATTGGGAGCCTGTGAAAAGAATAGAATTTTGGGGACTCTTTAACTTAAAAAAAGGCATCTGGATGTTGAACATTAACATGATCAAGGTGTATAAAGTTGTGCATCGCATTATGATAAGTCCTTCAGTAAAACTGACTGGAATCTAGAGGAGATTTAGGAGAGACAGAACAAGACACTTCTTCATGCTGCTCATCATTTTTGGCTTGTGGAATTTATTAGTACAAGATTTGATAGCCAGTAACTGGAATGCCTTTAAAATAGACTCAGATAAATAATGGGTTTCAGGGTTCAGTCTTCAATTCATTGTTACTTTTGGGCTGGATAACAGCCTGTCCCCAAATCCAGTTGCAGGAGAAAAAAGGCAGGAAATGGCTACGACTGTTAACTGCTTGTGTGCACCACAGATACATTTGGTTGGCTGCTATGAAAAGGAGAATGCTATACTGAGTGGGGCCTTGGCTTGCTTCATTTAGATTGTCTTACAGTTCTCTGTTAATAGCATCAAACTGATGAAGCCTGTTCTAAAAATGATTTCTACAAAACATTACTCATCTGTGATTTGTAAAATGCTTTGATTTTCTTTTCTTTTTTTTAAATACATTGTGTATAAGGGTTTTGAGGATTAGGAATGAATGCATTGGTTGGCTCAGAAATATACTGTAGATACATACAGAAATACCAGTAATAGATATTAACATTGTTCACTTGAGATTGTATTTTTTTGTATCTTCTCTAATAAAGAAACTATATCAAACTATAAACTAAAAGCTCAACTGTTTGACAACTGAAAGGGAAAATCTGTTTAGAAAGACAATATTATTTTGCAGAAAATAAGACAGAGTGATAGATCAGTACCAAGTTTACAGTTATATTATCCTATATGCAATATTCTGCTTCAAATAAGTATAAATAACAGGTTCCAGTATGACAGTAATTTGGATATCAAATGTTGCCAATGAAAGCCTCACAATATTTGATAGCATTTCTAAATCTTATGCTTTGAATAACTTGTTTTCATTTCATTACCTATTGTTTATAAAGGTAAGGTATCACTTGAGTAAGATTTGACTTGTGATAACAGCTTGGAAACAATCATGTTACTTTCTTGGCTGCATTACAGAATTCGCTCATCATTGCTTTCTGGGATGTTTTAATATCTCCCATCCTGGAGAAAATAACATTACTTTTTGTAGTCAGCTTGACACTGCTGTCTGTGATATTTCTATATAGTCATTGTATCAGATCTTAGCTGAACTCCAAATATTACATAGATGAAACAATTACTGATCTTTTGTTAAGAATTTACATTTTTAACTCTAGGATGAAGGAAGGGCATCGACAGTTTTGTTAGCACTTGGATCTCACAGTGATGCAGTCTATACTATTAATACACATTTCCTTTCATAATCTGAAACTGTCATTTACTTATTATTCAGTTAACAAGGCTCCTCTGATTAGGGCTTTCATCAAGGAGGAGCTGGCTGACCTGGTGTGCATCACCAAGACCTAGCTGGCTCCTGAGGTGGGGGTTGCCCTCTCAGAGATGTGTCCATCCGGGTTCAAGGTTTGGCACCAGCCAAGACCCCAGGGCAGGGTG
>JANHZU010002976.1:83733-97604 GCA_032468055.1 Acrochordus granulatus
GCATGTCATGTGACAGCTCCTGAAGAGCCGCATGAAACTAGTTAAAGAGCCGCATGAGGCTCGTGAGCCGCGGGTTGGCCAAGCCAGTATTAGTAAGTTTCCAAGATTTCTGATTAGTCTCCATAGAAAACAAGATGCTGGATTAGACAGATTTCTAGTGCTGTTAGGTTCTTAAGATACCTTTTGTATACACATAAAGGTAAAATGTGAACATGAGAAACCTGATAATCTTTAGCACGCTGAGAACACAAATGAGATAAACTAAGCTGGTATCAAGAAAAATCTCAGTTGGCCTTTAAGCAAATGAAAAGCGGTGTCATTGAGAATGTAGTTCTCAGTAAAATTCTTACTATGGTTTAAACCAGGCATGTCCAACCCACAGCCTGCACACGGCCCTGGACAGCTGGTAATGCAGCCCAAAAAAGATTGTAAACTTTTAACAGTATGATGTGATTTTTAGCAATATTTATATACAGTACATTAACTATATTATATATTTGATATGGCTCCCAAGACAATTCCTCTTCACTCAGTGCAGCTCAGGCAAGCCAAAAGGTTGGACACCCATGGGTTAAATTCTTTCCAGGGACAATGAAGAAACAGGTATTAAACAAAGATAGTATCAAACCTGTATAGTATCAAACCTCCAGCTGATGAATGTGGATGACCTTTCTGGTCACTTATTTGCATTCCAGATTGCTGCTTAGATGGTTCTTCTTGATGGCTTTATTCTTATGTACAACAGAAGACTGAGAAGCTTGAGCTGAGACAGGCAAGAATGGGAAATACCACCTTAATCTTTGCAGTCACATCACTCAAAGCTAGTTGTTAAATCTCCATTCACACTGCAGAGAAGCAGCATCTAGCCTGCTGCCATACTAATGAAATCTGTATGAATTTGTCATCAATAGTTCATTCTGATTGGCTTAGGAGTAGTCTTTGATGATGTCACACTCAAGTACCAAATCCTCACAATTTTTATGGAGCAGTTGCTGTGTTAATTAAGAAGGATGTAAGAGTTTCTTCTCAAGCCAAACCAGTTTTGTTGGAGAGATCAACAATGAGGTAGAAAGCTGGTAGAACATGCCCTGCAGATCAACTGTAGAACACAACTCTTTTTGGACAGTGGGCCACAGGTCAGAAAAGTAGTGAAGGGGCTAGAATAAAATCTAAATTTGATTTCATCCTCAGCTTTGGAAATCCATGAAAAATTTAGAACACAAGCCTACAAGAAAATATTATAATTTATTATATTTCCATAATTTTGTATAGCTTTAAAATGTCATAGAATTACAACCATGTGATGCTAAAGTTATGTAATCTCAACATTTTAGTAACAAGTTTTTTTACCGTTATATTTTCTGGATCTCTCTTTTCTCAGTTCAGGATAAACAGAGATTTGAAATGCTGCCGAGATGCAAATGAGCTTTAACAGGAAAAGCATTTGATGAGTAAAGGTAAAATAGTCTCTTCTCCCAAGAATGAGGTCTTCACCAGAATATTCTGTAAAGAGAAGAGATCCCACTTCATTACACTATTAAAAACTGTGGTGTGTCAATGATTCTCTGTAATTTAAATCACTGCACATAAATGGAATGAAATGTATTTAAAATTTAAAGAACATAAGATTTGAAGACAGTGTCCATTAAGAATAACAGAGTGGAAAATTACCTATGAAATGTAATGTACAAAATATTTTATTGTATAAACTCATTAAAATGATTAGGAGTTGATCCCACATTGCATAGTTATTTATTTCTACAGGAAGTAGCTTGGGAGAAATTCTGGGTGATTTATGTCATGTTAATGGTGGAAGGAAAGTTTGTTGTCTAGAGTTCTACCTCTTTTTTCATTATCTATTTTCCCATTATCAGTCTCTCCAAGGTAATCACGTCTTGGAAAGTCTTATATCATAGGCAACCATATTGAAGTTATCCTAAGCCATTATTTTCTTCTCTGTAGGGTTAAAATCTACCATGCTGCTACATCTGTAATAGTTCTCAAAGCAGATCTTCAGTGATGTACTGTTTCCTGTACTTTTTTGATTACACTTTTTTGGTAATCAAACCAACTAACAACTATAAATATGTTTGCTTTTGAAATGTCTTAGGTTATCTTATGTTTTTTTAATAAACTTATCTCTCAAGTAATCTTTATATAATACTTCTTAAATTCGGAATACCATTTGCAAAGTTGCAAAATTTGGAGGGATGTTACAGTATTTATCTATTCCTAAATTCAGTAATATCCTATATTAGCCCTAAATGGTTTCAAACTACATATATGCACTTTTTTAATAAGGTAGGCTTTCCTTAGTAAAAACACAGTAATAACACTTTTGAATTTTTTTCTAATAAGGACAATGAAAAATGGATATAGGATTAAAAGTTTCCACATTTTTCTATATTTTAAGTCAATGCAGAAGAGATGAAACTCAGAAGAAATGTTCACTTAATTATGGAACTTTTGAGTAGAACTTCAAATCTGGAATATGTAAAATATAGGCTTGGTTACTAGGTTTGTTACACAAGAAAGAAAAAGAGTGAAGGAACAGAGAAAGAACTTGTTTGAGAGCCAGGGAGCAATTGAATCAAATGTGGTTTTTTTGTTATAAAAGAAGAGAACAAGAAACATATAGGGGGAGGAGTGCCTGACCATTAGCCAAGTGCTATTAATTTGCATTTTCTCAAAGTAAATCCTTTTCCTGGCCTTATTTTCTACTTAAATGACATAGGACTGCAATGTTAACGCATGATAGTGTACATATTTAGCTACTTCATTGCAAAAATGGCTGTACTTAATGCCACTAATCTTGTTAAATCCTATTTCACATAAATCAGGACAATGCACCTAAAGCAATACCATGAAGAGCTGTACAACCATTCATGTAACCATGAGTTTAGCCTTTCTTCAAGCTATCCAGATGAACATATGGGATTTGAAACCAGTTTGTGCACCCCAGCCTCATGAGTTCAAGCAATGCCTGAAATGGACTTAAGTTTCCCCTTCATTGAGTCTCTTTAGCCACAATCTGTGTCACAGTATTTTAAAGATTTATTTTTTTCCAAACTGGTCAGGATGCTGTGAGATTAACTCTCTCATGAAGTGTGGGAGCCTATTTTAATATCTGCCTCTGTTTGGCAAATGGAGCAAGGGACAATCTTTTTTAATTAGATGGTGCTCCTGAAAAGATAAATTGGCAGACAAAAAACATTTCTCTTTCTATGTTTAAAATAAAATGATGAGGTTATTTCCAAATTCTTATCTAGAAGCTGAGCAAAAGAAGTACTGAAGTGGAAAAAATTATTAGTGGGCTTGAAGGAAGAGAATGGCTGATCCAAGGCTAAATGAAGCTGAAAAAAATCAGGAACACAAACAATATTTTAATACCTGGTTCTTTAGCTTCTATGCAAGGAGAAGATGAAGGGCCTTCCTTGATGAGATGAGATGCAGAAACCTCAGCCAAGTCTAACTTGAGCTCTTGATAGCCCACATTTTCAATATCTCCCTTAGACACCACACAGAGAAAATGGAAGGAAAACAACGGTATGCACTTTCCAGGTTTTCCACATTATCTGAAAACTACACTTGTGGGTGAAGATTGCTTTAGTGTATAGAAAGCATTTCAGGTATATTATTCCTTGAATTCTTATAGTAATTTTGTAAGGTAGGTATACTGCAAGTAGAGGAGGTTCTGACATAAAAAGATGGTAAGCCTTTGACTTACATTGGAAGATCTGAATCTGAAACTTTGCTTCAATCTAATAATAGGTCACAAATTAGGTATCATATGCATAGAATTGCTCATCAAGACTTATGAATCTGATGTGATTTCTCACATTAGGAGAAATGAGACACAAATGTTTATTCTGCCCTTCCAACATACAGACCAGTCTGCTAAAGAATTTTCATACTTCTTTATTTCTGATACCTTCAAAATAATTTCCCAAATTCTATGGACAATTATTTTAATGTTCCTATCTCCCCATCTCTTTTCAAAAGACCATACTGTACCATAACCCATCACATCCAAGTCTTCATCTAAAACGTTTTCCAAATTGGCCCATCAACTCATTAACATCCTTACTCTCTTCTTGCTTTTTCACCACAACACTTGAAGTTGTAAACTTGCAGCACATTTTTCCACCTTTCCTGCCCTTAGGAGTTTTTCCTAATTCTGGTTTCCTCGTCTCTTCTCAAAAGCCAAACAATTGTTTGCTTAATATACTTCACTAAGCCCATTTTTGCATTCTCTGAATAGACATATGTAGTTTTGTGTATATGGGAAAGAGAAAAATAGTCTGCATGAGGCAGAATGGTTTCTATGTACAATATATATGCAGAGAGAATCAGTTGATTTGACACATGGAATCAATGGATATAAATTCAAATAATATTTTTGCACTGGCCCTGCCTTGCTGGGAGTCTGGACTCTGCCAGCATGGAAGTACAAATGCAAGCACAAAAGTGTGTTTGTGGTTGGATGCAAAGATCTCCAGGATTGATTTCAGCATAAGATGACAGTCCTAGCTGAAAAAAATAGAGAAATTGGCAACGCGCAATATTTTTTTGGTCTCATTAAGGGGGAATCATCCCAGTTTATCATTTTCTTTTTGAGAAATATTTGTCATATTCTGAATTTACCGCTTCATGCATGAAATCTTAACAGGATCCAAGTAGTAGTGCTTTCTACCTTCCTCTCATTTTTCCAGGAGGGTAAATGTATTCAGAATAGAAAGGTGGAATAGCTACCAAACCATTTTGACTGGAAGGAAGATGTGCTGTTTGTATGAAGCACTACAGCTTCATACAATAAATACAGCTGTTTTAAAGATGGGTAAGATGACTTTCAGCTGTTAACTGGAAGCAAATGATGAAATGAAGGCTCCTGGTTGTGAGCTTTCTAGTTAATGGCTACTGGAAAAAGAAGCTGGACTAAATTAATTCAGGCTAGTTAAT
This sequence comes from Acrochordus granulatus, assembly GCA_032468055.1. NCBI lineage: Eukaryota > Metazoa > Chordata > Lepidosauria > Squamata > Acrochordidae > Acrochordus > Acrochordus granulatus. The sequence goes on from JANHZU010002976.1 coordinate 88,693, forward strand.
TAAAATATCTTTTTAATGGTTACCTGGAACTATTGCCATTAAATATAGCCTGAGGTATTCAAAGTAAAATACAAGCAGGAGCTGAGGCTGAAACAAAAAGTTTCCCTTAAAGACACCAGATCCCAATTCCAGTGTTCAATCATTTCTTTTTCTACCATTTGGCTTTTTAAAACCCAGTGGGTCTGGATTAAGCAAATCCCCAAGATGCAGGAAAGCTTCAGCCTTTTTCTGATTTCTTTACATATTTCTTTACATATTCAGCCAGAGATAACATACAGTAAGTGCCAAAGAAAATGGCTTACCATAAACACCTTCACAGTTTTTTGCCCTTGTTAGCATCATAACAAGATGACAAGCTGTGTTTGCTGATAACTTCATTTCAGCCTTTATAAATGTGGAAGTAACAACTTAGACTTGTTTTGAACCAGACATTTCACAAATGCTTCTCCAGATGTTTACATACTTGCCTGAATTACCACATCCTGATCTGCTGCTGTCCTCACCCTCTGAGCCTTTTCTATAAACCAGTAAGGTCAAAACCAGACCATGAAACTGGACATATAGAATAAGAAGCAACTAGCAGGGAGACCTCAAAACTTATAACCTTATTGTGAATCAGTCAGAGTAAAATGAAAGGGAAGATCAAATATTTACCTGTAAGGCTTTCAGTAGTTTTTTCTTCTTTTCCCTTTTTTCAATTCTGTCTTTAAATAACCAAATAGCGCAGAGCCTGTGATTCAAAAGGACCTCTAAAATCCTTGTCCTTATTGTTAGATACAAATTAATATGTATTGTTTTTATGGTTAATTTTCCATAACTTTCTGTAACTTTCTGTGACTTTTTATAACTTTTTTTGTTTTCACTTGTTTGCTTATTTTTTTTACTTAAAAATGATTAAACATGAATAATTGTAACTGTAGGCTGTACATTTTTAAAACAACCTCCTCGCAGGAGATCCTCCCAAGTCTGATTTACCTTTCTGAGGACCTTGAAGGAACTCACTTCTGGCTTCTGTGGTCTGAGGACAATGGTTTGCTTTCAGCCAAGCCATCTCCTCAATGCTTTTCTCTAGCCTTTTAGGCTCATTCTTTTTTTTTCCTCCAGCTGCTTCTTCTCTTCTTCCAAAGCCGACTTGTTCTGAAGTAAATTGTTTATGGTAGATTCCAGCCTGCTGACTTGGATGTCCCTCTGGGCTTGCTCCCTGTTCAGACTCTGTATCTCCCTTTTAAGCAAACCAACTGGAGATAAAGAAGTCCTCCTAACTTGGCTTCCACAGAGCTGATCCACCTGGATCTCTAGGAGGCCAAGCCATGTTCTAGCTGACTCTAGTTCCAGTTGCTGGGTTTTGCTTTCCTGCTGGAGATCTTGGATGGTTATCAATACCTCACTTGAGCCAGTACAGCTGTCCTCATTTTTACTGGGTAGTGTGAAGAAATGAATGCACTCACCATCCTGGTTATTGCTTTTATGAAAACGGACATTACTCCCAAATGCTCCCCATGCCATCCAGGTTGAAATCAGCCATGTCACCAGCATCCCTGTGATCTCATATGAGCCTCTATCCTATAAAGTGAAGCAAGTTCTTTGAGAAACAGAACATGGATGAATTTATTCAGTGCTCCCGGACCACAATTTATAGGGTTGGGAGTTACAGGAGATGCAGTAGAGGCTGGCTTTGCTAGAAGCAGCAGTATCAGCACTCACAGAACATTTTACAAATTTTAAAATTCTCTTAAAGGCATGGCATTTTTTTCTTTGAAAATATAAGATGAACTACCAGTTCTTGGTTCATGGAAACAGATTTACAAGGTTTGTACATCTATGAAGTCTACAAAGATTGTGTGTTTGTGTATGCATACCTGAGAAAAGAGAACTCTTTTATGGAATTCTGGCCCAGCTACCTCAGTTTTTAACAGAACTACCACTTTTTAAAAACTCTGGTTTTCTAAGATATGTAATATCACAAACACCTTTTATGTACTTTAGAAATGCATTTTATTATGAAAATAGATGCATGCATCAAAATAGATGGAGTTTTGTCTAGAGAAGCAGTTAGCACATTTTCACCCTGGCTGGAAAAACAGTAAAAACATTCTTTCTGCAGTCTTCTGTGTTTTCAAATTTTTTCTTTGGAAGATCTGTTTTAGCAAGATTAATCAGATTTGACAAAAGTAACCTTTTCTCCAGTTTTTTCTAACAGGATTCTAGCATATTCAGAATGGCTGCTATACATTCTTTCATCATTTCATTTAGGGTGAGATCACACAGCAAATGTCTTAAACTAGTCAACCTCATTTTATCTTAGCCTGGTATGTGAACTCACCATCTGCAGATTGTTCACACTTAGTACTGTGTGAATCTACAAACTGAAATTAGCTGAATAAACAGTATCAGATAAAATTTAGTATCATGACAGTATAGTCATTGCTTTCCTATGGAACCTCACTTATAAACACATATACTTGTCCAAGGTGACAGGTTGTCCAGTATGAGCACCACTGATATTTTTTGTTTATTGTTCACATCCCCTTCTTTTATAGCAAAAATTTAACATTGTTAAATAAATGGCTAATATTAGAATTATCAAGAAGGGATATCAGAGGACGCACTTCCTGCGTCAGCTGAGAAGTTCAACCTGCCTGATATAGCTCTACAAAGGGATTGAGTCTGTCCTTTGCACATCTATAATTGTCTGGTTCAGTGTAGCAACCATGGAGGATAGGTACAGACTCCAACAAAGAGTCAGGACCTTTATATTGAGAGGCTCAAGGGAAGGGCGGAGGAGATATCTACAGACCTGGACATAATTTGTTTGAACCTCTTCCCTCTGGATGGTGCTATAGAGTATTGCATACCAAAACAACTAGACATAGGGACAGTTTTTTCCCTGGTGCCATCATTCAGCTGAATACCTGACTCATGCCATATGACAGGACACAAAGTGCAAAGAACTCCAAATTAACCCATAAGTACTGTCTAAGGTGTATACATACTTATCAATAGATTGTGGTTCTAATTCTACACTTTACTATATCCCTTTTTTTACTGGCTGCCTACTTTGGATGCACACTTTACTGTCAAATACATAAGTTTATGTCATTTTATTTACTGTTGTCTTGCAAGTACACTGACATCTGCTGTACCAGAGTCAAATTCCTTGCATGTCTAATGATGCTTGGTTAATAAAGTATCTGAATCTAAATTTAGCTGGTCCCTGACTTTAGAATTCCTGATCTGTCCAGTACAACCATGCTATTGGAGAGTTATTGAAGAGGGATAAATCTACCATATCCAAATGTTTTCTAGAATATTCTGGAAAAAACAGTACTTTCCCCTTATTTCCCCTCATTGTAGGATAAGTTCAAGTCCCACCTTAGCCATGAAAGCTAGTTGGGTGATCTTGGGCCAGTCTCTTTCTCTCAGCCCAACTCACCTCACAGGGTTGCTGTTGTGGGGAAAATAGGAGGAAGGTGTGTTTAGTATGTTCACAGACTTGAGTTGTTTATAAAAAAATTAATAAAGGCAAGACACAAATAAATATTTTATTTCAGTATTCCAAGTTCCACCAGTTGCTGTAAAAAAGAATTTACAGGAACCAAAGGCAGCAACGTTAATAATTTGGAAACATGGAAGGAGAAAGGAAGGGTTGTAACTGCTGTTTATCTCAGCTTTCTACCCTATACACTGGGGGAACTGCCTACTCTTTGCTTCTACCAGTCCCTGAACTTGGATGCTGTGAAGTGCTCTAAGAACTGTAGAGACTTCCATAGCCTTGTCAGAACTTTTCAAAGTCAGATCTTTCCTTCAAGAGTGGAGCTCTTTCTTCAGGTTCTACACATTAAAGAATATTATGCTCTTCAGATCACTTCTTAAAGACCCTAACAGTTTAGCCTTAATTAGTTCCTGTTTGAAGAGGAAAGTGAAGGGCACTTCATTTACTCATTCATCTTTGATCATTTCTGCTGGTGGGGTTTAGAAGAGCCTTTTCTGCTGTGGCTCCCACCCTTTGGAAGATTCTGCTGCTGGGAATGAGACCCACCTCCACCCTTTTGGCCTTCCAGAAGGGGACTTAAAACCTGGCCTGCTTGGCTTGGGACCCCAATGGGGGTGCTCTAACCCTGGAAGTTACTGATGGGGTAAGAGAGAATATTGCACCCTGTGCCTTCTGACCTCTTGGTTTTTAATCTCTATGTAGCCTATCTGAATCTTGACTACAGTAGTTTTCATAATAATCATCATTCACATCAAATTTTTAACAGAAAAGTTTACTGTATTAAATAGCTGATTTTGAAAAATGGGTTAAATAACTGAATTTATATAATCCAAAATTTTTCCAGTTACCTTAATCTTCTCCATCAGTGATACTTTTTCCCCCACATGTTGAAAAAAATGGCTTTTTTCTATTCATAGAATGAAAAAAATAGGATACTATAGAAGAAAACAATTAGGAAGACTGGATTGAAAGCACAGGAACAAAAAGCAAATTTAGCAGTTATCAATATAAAGATAGCAATGCAAAAGAAATAATTTGGGGATTCTTCAGAAACTGTGTTCAGAGAGAAGTATGCAGGATCATGAGGAACAGCAAGTTATAGCAACAGCAAATTGCCAAAAGTTCACAGAGAAAGGACCAGAAAAAATTAACAACATGGAAATCAATTCAAGAGAATCAGTAGCAGTGATAGTACTACAGACAGGAATAGATATCTTCAAAGAGTTTTTTGAATCAATGTGAAATGAAAAAATTGCTCAATTTCAGTTGAAAAGAATGAGTATAACCAAAGTCAACAAAGGATTTTTAAAAAGTAATATTGCAGCTTGAAAGAAAAAAAGATTAACATTTTGGGGAAATTTTTGGAATGAATAGAACCTAAGGCAGCTGGATAAAGATATGGAGATCCAATGCTACTTCAGTACTACACACTGATTTGTATGTGAGTATCACAACAGAGGATTATCCCAAAAGAAGTATACTACTCATGACATTTATTTACACAAGACAAATGATTCTTATAGCAATCTTTTTCAGACTCAAACCATCATTTTGTGCTCCATCATTACCATAGTAATTTACAGAGGTAATATAATTTGTCTGAAAGCTTTAGAAAAAGATACATCATTACTTGAAGAGGGCACAATGTTTTTCCAATTTTTATTTTTTCCTATTACAAGTTGTAATAGGAGAAGGAAAAAGAGTTAGAAGATGTAAAATTGATTTAACATCATCCCCCATTGCTCTTCATTTCATTCAGTCCCAATCTAGGGGACTTCATGGAGAGAGAAGATTTTGAGAATGACTTTGAGATGAAGCCAAAAACTTAGCAAAAGTAAAAAAAATGAAGTCCATATGACAAGATTTAAAAGATTCCAGATATATTTTATTCCCTGGATGACTGAGGATTTTTGCAAAGTTTGTTCCCTGATATTATTTTGCTGCTTTGCTTTGTGTGATTGATCTTATTTTTATTGGACATTAATATACTGTTCAATGCTTTGGCAACTTTTATTGGCAACATTGTTTCTAATGCACATATGTATATACATAAATACATACACATCCCATCATACGATATAAATATGCTACTTTGCCAAAAAAGTAAATAACTTTTAAATTATTTTAGGTCTTGTATCTAGAAATTTAAATGCATGAAGCATGCTTTCATGTTGTGCCAGTGCTTGTTCCTTATAATCTTTTTTGCATATCAGTAGTTCTGTATTAATGTTCATGACTACTCAGAATGCAAGCAATATTCATTTCTCTGTATATATCCATGTATAAGAAAGTTTCCTAGAGAATGGGATAATAAGCAGCTGGAATAATAAACATGGAAGAAAGAGAGATGCCAGGAAGTCCCAAAACTATTGCTGAGAGCCTGGATGAAAATTTAGGCCAAATATGGATTTCAGAAATAGAAAAGAAATGCTAAATTTTTGTTATTGTTAAAAATACTGATGGGCTGAACATACGACGCGTGAACCCCCTTGCTGTTAGTGTTGCAGCAGAAATTACTATTGTTTTGGTTGCAGTTGCATTCTTTGTCTAGATATTCAAATTTGCAAATCTTAAGTTAACTGAATTAGCAGTTCCTTTACTTCAGTAATGCATTAAGAGCTACATATTTGCAGTCAAAAATAGTTTACTGGAATGCTTTTATAGAACAATCATAAGCAGTAATACCAAGAACATAGAATTTCAGGATCCCTTAAATATGGCTTACAAACCTATATTTTAGGATATTCCCCCCCATAAATAAGTCATCTTTGCCATTATTCAGTTGAAGAATTAATGTTTTTTAATCAGCGATATAGACTATACACTTCCTTTTTCTCTGCATAATTCTTTCCTCCACTACTTTAACAACAGTTGTAGGAAATTATTTAAATTATAAATAACATTATCAGCTTGCAATATATATATATATATACACAGAGAGAGAGAGAGAGACATATATAGATTTTTTTTAAAAAACAAATGAAACACTGACAAGTATCTGATTCCATATAGGTCTCCTTCAAAAGAGCAAAAATGAGGTTTTGGATCTGTTATTGACAGTATAGTTAATTCTTGACTAAAAGTCATGTTTGCCAGGTCCTCTGGATGTTCTTGTTGGAGTTGGGCACGTGCCTCCCCTGGGGATGAGGGTGGGATGCACTTAAACCTACATATACAATACATTCCACTGAAATCACATAGCCGCTTGCTTTGCTGTTATCCTGAAGTAGTATTGACACAGTTGTTCATCTGCAAATCAAGTGTGGTGTTTGAGGATGATGGGAACTGCACAAGATAGAAAAGCATCATCTTTAAATGACTTATAAAAATAATACTCCACTAATAGCTTCAACCTTAAAAAAAATTGTCTCTTCTAGTCACTGGAAGTCATCCTTGCAATTATTGGATTTGCATAGTCTGGTGAAGTCATGCTTGCTTAACTATAGTTTATTTAATGACTTATAACTAAATAGATTATCTTAACATAATGATTTATAAAGTATTACAGTTAAATTTGCCTAATATATTTTACCCCAGACAAACAAACAACATAAACCCAGTTAATCTTAAAATGTGTTTAATTCTGGCTAAATTGTTCCCTTTATTCTTAAACAGAAATAATTCACATCTAAACATTTTCTAATACTCTAGCTTTTAAGAGCATATCCCATTAAAGAAAATGATCTTTTAATATGCTTTTAAGAGCATATCCCATTAAAGAAAATGATCTGGAGCAAATTCTACACCAATGGCTAAACAAGAGAATGAGCTGAACATCAAACAGAAAGACTGAAGGAATGGGCAGGTTTTCTTTTTACCAAGTAAGAGTGCCACCATGTTATTTCAAAGGACCATTATCAATGCAGAACATTTATTTACTTATTTTATTTAATTTAGAAGAATATCAGAAAGCAATACTCACCAATAATGATTAGCAAGACAACAACAGCAACTAAAGCTACTATTGCCTTCATCTGCAAATTACAACAGAGAGAAAAATATGTAATTCCCAACTGTAGACACTTAATCAGTTTAAGGCAGGTTCAACAGCCTTCCAATAATAATGAGTGCACTCACATAATTTAAAGTAGCTTCACATTTTCAAAATAATCTAACTTAAGCTAACCTAACCTAATGGATCACAATCATGCTAAGCCAGAATGTGGATATGGTAGTCCCTGTTCTGCAACTCTTTGCAGTTATGACACTGAATGAGAGGACTTACAACCATTCCTCATAGTAATGGCTCATGGTCATCTGATTGTGATTCATGTGCTTGGCAACCAGCTTGCAATTATGAAGGTTGTAGCATCATGCAATCACATTACAATTTCTTTTTATTGGACTTACGAAAGAGGCTGTTTAAAGGATTGAATTTATAAAAAGGATCAATAATCAACTGAATGTATTAAGAGCAAGACTGTTTTGCATACAAAGAAGGAACCCTCCCTAAGAAAGCAATTTTCCACTCTCATCATTAATCTCTTCACCTCCTCTTAATGTACAAATGTAAAATTCTTCATTCCATAACTCATTTCTTAACCATATATTAATTGGATATTCAGGCAACCAAGTTTGGTATGGACTTGATAAGAACTTTTTACTTTGTTTTTTGCACCTTTTTATTTTCCTTTTCAGTTTGTATTATCTTTTACTGTTATAACTAAAACTTTTAATAAAAATTATTTAAAATTACAAAATTACAAGGCATGGAAAAGTACACAGAGAAAATTATTTCTCTTCTCAAAACATTGGGATGAGGTGGCATGAAATGAAGGTAAATGGAAGGAGATTTAGAACAGACATAGCAAATAATTATCTAATGGGATTCACAACTCTTGTCATGATGGGGTGATGAATTTAAAAGGGATTGGATAGTTCTTGGACAATAGGTCTATCAAGGGCTATTTTGAAGGATCTGTGTTACCCTTGGGCAGAAGAAGGTAGCATTCTTCCAAATACCACATGCTGTATATTTCCATCTGCTACTTGAAAGTCACCTAGAAGTATCTGGCCACAGTGAGAATCAACATAAGGTGAGTTTTGGTTTGATGCAGCTGGGCTATTCCTACATTTGTATGTTTTATAGCTTTCAACTGAATGACATGTACTGTTATGGAGCCTGCTGGATTTGATCTGGATCACCCTCTTGGGATCAGAAGATCAGTGAATATTCGCAGCTGCTCTGGAGCATAAGAAAAGTTTTGGCATCCTACAGAAGATCCATAATCAGTGCTGATGGACATTTGGCAAAGATAGTATCCTACTGCATGATTGACTGACTGATTTGTTGTTCAGTCGCGCAGTCATGTCCGACTCATCGCGACCCCATGGACAACATTACGCCAGGCCCCCCTGTCCTGCACTGCCTCCCGGAGTCCTCCCAAGCCCACACCCATCACACTGACTATGCTATCTA
>JANHZU010002977.1:53792-63909 GCA_032468055.1 Acrochordus granulatus
CTCCCTCTTTTTTTAATGTAGTCCCACTTACTCTGATACATGGAGAATGTGAGGAACTGGTTTCTGAACTTCTGGTACATAAGGCCATCTGGCCTACAAAGATAGAAAGAGTATAGAACCATCCATCCATCCATTCATTCAATTTCTATAGCCTCCCATCAGTCAATGATTCTGGGTGGTTTATAATTTAAAAAATATACAGCAGAACTACAATTAAAACAATAAAAACATTTTAGAACCATAAAAGCAATACAAATATTCAAAATAAATATACACAGCAGTCGAGATACTTGGCCAATTAACAATAAACCCAGAAAATGGGGTTCTTAAAGCATTCAGCATCTCAGGCTCAGAAACACAGCCAGATTTTTTAGGCCTTATGAAAGACCAAAAGGGTTAGGACTGTTCTAATCTCTATGGGGAGGATATTCCACAGAGCAAGGGCTACTGCAGAAAAGGCCCATCTTCTAGTCCCCAGCAGCCAACAGTATTTGGCTGACAGAATCTGCAGCATGCCCAATCTGCAAGATTGTGTTGGACAAGGGAGAGACTCTTGGAAAAAGGTGGTCCCTCAGGTAATACATATTCAGTCAGAATCCAGACATATGATGGGCAATTGCCATTCTCTTAGAAGAATTAAGGAAGAAAGGAATTAAGTGAACTCTAAGGTTATTGTTAAAACCACTGAAACCACAGGCATTATGCTCAGTTTTTTTCTTAATGTCACCAAGACAACTGAGATAAAGACTTACCAAGTCAGCATGACACCTGAGAGGAAGGTGGAAACATAGTGATGAAACACCCACCAGCCTTTAATTCTGAAAGAGCAAATGCAACCATTTTCAGTAGTGTTTTTCTTTTAAGCATGATAATCCAGTATCTTTCAGCAATGCTTGGGAGCTCTTCTTTTAAAGGGTGAGAGGATCACCAAGATAGCAGCAGTTAGAATAATTTGCACAGAACATCAAACACAGTGTCAATAGCTGTAAATTTAGGGAAAACACCTTGGTTGCTTCCTAAGGAGATGTAGCTCCCATTCCACTTTCTTCTCTGAAGATGCATGTTTAAAGAAAAAACCACTATTATTTCCTTTGCCAATCTGAGATTCAGGAAATTTGGGAGGGAAAAGAAAGAGAATGCAAACAACATTGCATGGGAATTGCTTACCACTGGGTGTTTCTCTTGTTTAGAGTACAGGCATCAAAGGAGTAGTCTGTGGGCTGAGATACAGCAGCCTAACATAAAAGATCCTAAGGCAACTGACTTTCTTTTTTCTAGGAACCTAGCTAAGAAAAATCTAAGGTTTGATCTCCAGAGCTAGGAAAAAGCCCTTTGAGACAGCCTCAAGGAATGTGGGTATTAATCAATATAGATTTTATGTTGGGGAAGTGCTCAATGGAAGAACAATATTTTGTATGCAGAAATGTCTCAATTTAATCCATGACAATTCCAGTTAAAAGGATTTCAGATAGGACAGAAAAAAAAGATCTTGGCCCAATTCTCTAAGAGTTACAGACAGCCAAAAATTATAGCAAAGCATTTCATAAGATATAGGAGATGTCAGAATCAGAGTCCATGGCTTGGCTTAGTTGGTAACTATCTCCCAAATTTGTGGGTGATGGTCTAATTTAAGATTGCAAGGAACACTGAGAAACAGTTTTCTCCACATGAAATGCTGAAGAACCCCTGCAGCCAGAAAGGAGAAATTCTGTGCTGGATGGACTCACCCCTGATTCCATCTGCAAGCCAGGTTTCTAAGGAGAGGCTCTCATTTCATTTCCCAGAATTTTAAAGCATGACTAGGAAAGATTAGCAGAGACCTTCCAGGGAGTGCTAGCTAAATATGCATATGACTTCCTTAGCTTAAAAAAGGAGTAACTCTGAATAGAGGTACTACTTACTTAGAACCATTGTTGATCAAGATGCTCTCCCGAATAGTCAGAGTGCAGTAGTACCAGACCAGGAGAAAATTGAAGACAGCATCAGTTACCCTGTCATAAAAAAAAAACACACCAAGAGTTGTTTTTGAGTTTGGTGGCATATAAATCTAATAAATAAATAAAAATAAAACAGGTCAACAATAGCAATATAGTCTGGTGAGGCGAATGGCTGTTTCCCAGTTTCTGTGTCTGTGTGTCCTGTGACAAACATGGAAGGTTACCTCTAGGAATGGGAGGGGAGTAAAAGAGGATAAAAACTAAAATAAATTAAATTAAATGGCATTTAATTTAAACTGCATATAATTATCCATGTAGTTGGGGACTTCTCCTTGTAGTAAAATGTTACAAAGAGGCAACCACCCTTGCAAAAGCTCAGAGGGGTGAACTTCCAGGGACCATGGCCAGTCTTAAAATACAGATTCTGATGCCTTGTTCAAAATTAATATGGAAGAGACAATGGTGGAATGGCTAAGATGTTGGAATAGGTTTTACTTCCCACTCCAGTCAAGCCAGGAAGTTACTTCCCCAAGCACTAAGTTGGGCAGATTTTGTTTAGCTTTTAAGATCAGCCAAAGTTAGCTAAAGGAAGGTAGTCCTCGACTTAACTACTATTCAAAGCAAACACCAAATACCAAACAGCAGTGAAAAAAAGGCTTACAAATGATCCTCACACTTGGTTTTTATTTATCTCACTTATAACCTTTGCAGAATCCTCACAGTCAAGTAATCAAAATTCAGGCTATTGACAACTGGCATGTATTTACAATGTTTGCAGTATCTCAGTTCATGTGATTGTCATTTACGACCTCCTCAGCTGGCTTCCAACATGCAAAGTCAATGGGGGAAGCCAGATTTGCTTAACAACTACATGATTCACTTAACAAATGCAGTGATCTACTTAACAATCATGGCAAAAAGTCATAAAATCAGGTGCAACTCATCTGCTAAGCTCTGCTCCAATGATAGGAAGATTCTGCAATCTAAACAATCCTCCCTAATAGTGAAGTCTTTGTTGACTTAGCTTTCCAAAATCTTTCTCATCTGCATAGGAGATGGGAATACAGAGCTAGGTATGAGCAAGGAAGGGGGAGGGGGGTTACTGCTTCTACTTCCCAAAACCATCAATAGTTAAAGTGAGCATCTTAAAAAAATTGCATGTTTATATTTAGATTTCCGTTGAAATTATTTCACTGTCTTTAAATGCTGTTTCCCTCATTTTTTTTTAAACTGTAAGCTCCCAGTCATTGACTGAGATGGGTGGCTATAAAAATTGAATAAAAAAACATACATCTGATTACCTTTTCAAAAAAAAAAAGGAAGGTGTCTCTGTGTTGTTATTCTTCAAACACTTCTGCAGATTGGAGGTAGCAACTTCAAGTGGCTGAAAGGAAGGGGAGAGGCTGTCCATGTTTGGGATTGTGCACTCACCTGGAATTAAGGAGGAAGCGGCAGGTGAAAGAGATGATGAGCAAAATGATGGTGAGGTAGAGCTTGAACTTCTCGTACTCATCCTTATATGCAAATCTAAAAGGGGAAACAGAGGGGGAATTGAGCCAGATCTGACACCAACTTGTACTCCTCGTTCCATCTTTCCAAACTTGGTATCTTCCAAGTACTTCCAACAGTAACTTCCCAAATCCCCAACCCCAGGAGATGGAGTTCCAACATAATCTAAAGCAGTGGTGTTCAACCTTGGCAATTTGAAGATGTGTGATTTTCATAACTCCCAGAATTCCTCAGCCAGCAATTCCAGCAGTTGAAGTCCACACATCTTAAAGCTGCCAAAGTTGGATACCCCTGGTCATGAATTGAGCTACCCACATGACTGAAAGTAATTTTACAGACTTTTTCACAGCAATTGTTAAGCAAACACCAAGATCATTAAATGAATCCATTTATCTGAATGGGGATTTTTTTGTTAGAAACTGGAAAAAAATTATTAATTGTAGCCACATGATTGCAGAAACTACAACAGGTCATAAAGCTGACCTGCCAGACATGCAGTCATCTGACTATGGGGGGGTCTGCAACCATTTACAATGGCTGATATCACTTCATAAGCCATGAAACACACTGCATGGCTGTCATAATTTTGAAATCACCAGTTGTTAAGTGAGGACTATTTGTAAGGCAGATTATAACTATAATATAGACTAGTTTGATTTGAAAGCTCTTTGCAGCTTGGGACTTTGATGTCTTAAGGAACATTTTACTCTCATATGAGCCTGCCTAACAATCAGCATCAGAGGGCCTTCTCTATGCGTCCTCTGATTTTATTAAGGAAAAGAAAAAACAAGAGTTTTTAGAATGGCATGGAATGAAATACTTCCCTGGAGGCATTAATTAAATCAATTACATTTTACCTAGGAGAGAACAGTTCTGAAACTATAGATTTGTTTTTGTTTTTGAAAAAAATACACCTGTGTCTCACCAAGCATTATTTTGTATTTCTGTTTATGATTAATCTGATTCTGTATAGGTCCTTGGGTTATATCCATATATTCAGTGACAATTCAAAGTTACAATGGCACTGAACAAACAGTAATTATGAAACAAACATAATTCTGACTGTTGCAGCATCCCCACAGTCAAGTGATCATGACTTATAATGTTCCCTCTCAACTTCTCACAAGCAAAGTGAATGGGGGAGCTAGCAAAAAGTCACTGTCACATAAAATCCTTGCTTAATGACAGCAATAATCATTACCAGAATTGTCATCCCTAAGCAATGTAATCATGTGACATTGTGCTTTATGACTTTGTCACTTTGTGAGGACAGTTCCAATCCCATTGTCATTGTAAGCCGAGGATTACTTGTAAAGTCAAAGATGCACATAAAATAGTTTTAATTTTGGTTTGATAGATTTTGAGGCTTAGCACACTGATAAACTTCACCTGCATATTCTTAAATTTAAACAAGAGTTCCTAATCTGTAGACATCAGCAATGAGACAAACTATTATCAATTAGCACCTACTTGGCTTGTTTGCTCAGCAGGGTGACATTCACATTCCCCAGCACAAGACTCAGGTACAATCTGGATCACAACAGAAAATGGGAAAAAGTACACCTCCATATCAATATCCTGAGTCATACTGGTCTCACATTCCAAGCACACAAAACATTTCAAACTGGCTTGCAAAAAGTCATAATAAAATATCTTTATGAACTGCTTAGTTCCTTTTGACAGCAGCTGTGATAACACTGAATTAACAGCATATGTGATTTTGCTATAATTAGCACACAATTAGCATCCGTTCACAGTTACCAGAAGCTGGTCCACCAAACTAACCACAAACGTTTGGGCATAGAATCACACTGGAATTCTGTCAGATGAAATATCGGCCTATGTTTTCAAAAGCCATTGGGTATAAGAAACCAATGGAATCTTCCTTTACAAGAGCAGTGTACCTCGTGATACAAGATGTTTGGATAAACAATTGAGGAAAGGCTGCTGTCTTCAAGACTTGTAAGCTTCCCAAGGAAAACTGGCTGGTAACTGTTGGAGGCAGAAAACAACTATATTTGGAAGCTTCAACTGGAAAGTTAATGGCACCTGTTATTTGGTGCATGTGATACCACTGTTCTGCAAGCTGCATTGGCTCCAGCGTGCTTCCAGGTGCAATTCAAGATGCTGGTTGTCACCTTCTTGGCTTGGGACCAGGTTACTTATGGGACTGTCTCTTCCCATTCCACCCAATCTGGCAGGAGAGTCATGCTCTGGGTATCATCAGCTAAGGAGTGTTGACTTTTGTGCTGTGGCACCCTCTCATTGAAACATCAGCCCCATTGAGATTAGATTAGCCCCACCCTGCTGGTCTTTCACAAGGCCTTGAAAACTTGGTTTTGTGCTCGGGCTCTGGGTATGTGACAGAGCCCATCTCCTGTCTATATTGATTGTTGTTTGGATTATGCCTGACTGCTATGTGTTTTGTGTATTATACTATGCATTTTATCTATTTTATTGTAAGCTACATAGAGTCACATATGAAAGATGGCAGCTATATAAATCAAATAAATAATCAAACAAACAGTTAAGAACAGGATCAGTCTTATTCCCTTCCTACTTTTGGGCAATTCTGAGTTCAATCTGACCCCTTACCCATTCTTCTTTGGCAAGTATGCCTCCATTTCAAAAAAGACATTCTGTCTCTCTTTGATCAAATTCTGGAGTTCCTTGAGGGCATTCTCTTTCTGCTCCTTGCCAGGAAGAGAAGATTTGCACCTGTACAGGATCAGGAAGAAGGAATGCATTTCTGAGAAAGAAGTAAGTGATTGATAAGCAGCAGGCATCTCCCCCTTAAATTTCCAAATCCAGCATCCTAAACTTTCAGATTCTGCTTCAAAGCCCCAGACTTGAGATGGTGCCCCAGAAAGTTTCATCTAGGTATTTCTCTCCCAGCTGCATGAACAGGAGATGAAGCAGATAAGAATCATGGTTGGAGTTACTTTTAGAAGAAAGCCCAACAATAAGCCTTCTCTTGCTCCCATTTTAAGTGAACCACTGGGATAAAACACAAAATAATCCTACTACATACAAGCAATAATGGTAAACCCTTTCCATACATATCTCTGAGCTCAGCACACTCCTCTCAAACTAACATTTGGCAAAAAAAAAGGGTGTTATGAATATACTGTCAGGATATAAAATTTGCTTCTCTCTTTTGAGAGACAAGATGGAAAGCTATCAGAACCTACAATGAATGTTTCCTTTTAAAGTCTTTTGTAATGTCAAATTGCAAAACAATTTATATAAAAAGGCTACTTTCAAACTGACACAACCTAATTATAATTCATGCAAGATTTATTTATAAACCAATAAATAGATAAGCAAATAGAATGTATGCAGAAATAAGTATTTTGAGAGCACTATAGCTTATTGCAATTATTATTAATTTAATTTTAATAGTTAACTCTTCTGCCTCAACAGTCATTTTAGCTTTCTTTTTTCTGGTTCTCATAAGCCGATTAACCCCTTCTACCTCAAAGCTCAAGGCTCAACCTTTTATAATCTTACTCCATTTAAAACCTTCTCCAAGCTGATGAGTGGATTTATTCAGAAGAAACACCCCAAATTTCTGGCTTAATCACAGACAGGTAGTATTGCAAAATTTAATGTAAACTGTACATTATCCAATGGCACAAACTTGTTTAAAATACACTATGAAACAAAACTAATTTTAGCTCTGTTTCCCCATAATTCTTAGTAAGAAGGATGTGTTTAGATATATCTAAACATTTAACAGCATTTTATCTAAAAAATCATATTTGCAGTAATCCTCAGAAAGTCATAAGTGGGTTTTACATGGCACAGTTCTTCTTTTAAGTCAAGCAAAGTTGTTAAGTGAAAGGTTTCTCAACCAAGCTGTTTTTTCACAGTGGGGCATATACAATCAGCAAGTGGAACAGGCAAGCAGAAAGTTGGTCAGCTTAACTCAGGAGCCAGCAAAATAATACCCCCAAACTTAGCATTAAATGCTTGTTTAAAAGTGAAATGATCAACCTTTCAAGGTTCTCATTAGAACTCTCACAAAATGCCAGGCAATAAATGTTAAGATCTCATCTAAAGTTGTTAATTTTCAGCATTAACTTTATCCCACTTATCACTTTAATCGGTTGAAAATCCTTGGCTTTTCACTAGCCTGATTTCTACTTTTAAAAGTGACTAATGGAGGAAGGGTAGAATAGGAACTAGTAAGCAATTTTCAAGCCCAGTTGCTCTGTGGTCTTCTTTAAAAGAAGAAAGAAGTTAAAAAAAAGACTAGGTGAAAGAGCTGTGACAGTTGAAGAAAAGAGAGTCAACTCAACTTCATGGTTCATAATTCAAATCAGGTGTAATACAGAAGTTACTGCCTTGCTCAGCAGTTAATACATATGACCTGCCCAAGCACCTCCGCCCATGCATTGAAAACAGTATGGAATAATGACTATGAACATACTTCTTAAAAGCCAGAGAGAGTTCCTTCAGTTGTTTCTTCTGTCGTGAAATAGAGCTAGAGATGCCATCTTGGAGCTTTGTCAGCTCCTCCAGTTTCTGTTTGTATAGCTTGTGAGTTTCCTAACCAAAAAAGAACAGAAGACCTCAGCTTAGGATACAAACTTGATATTTTTCTACAGTAAAGGTTGGTACACGCCTGATAAAATAAAAAGTTGGATAGCTTAATCATTAGTAACAGACACAGACAGGAAAGTAGTAAATATATCCATTTATCTAAATTGATTCCAGGGTTCTTTCAAAAATCACCTCAAGCCATAGTAATGTAATTTAGAAATTTAATGAATAAATAAAAATAAATAAAAGAAATTCATCTATAATACTAAGATGTACATCAGCTAGTATTTGCCAGGTGTCTGCACTTCAACTTTCAGAGTTTTCAACTGTAGAATTATGGGTTCTGGTTCATGCATCTAGTTGGTGCCCAAACTGGAGAAAGCTGTTACAAATTATAATTTATAAACACAATGAATGAATTAACACTTATTAAACCATAATATGTTGTAGAAGATACAATACGTGGGGCCACATATTATTTTAAGCCAAAACCACATCCTCCTGAAACCACAGAAACCTTAATAAGTTCATTGCCAATTACTAGTTGGACTTCAAGATTCTAGTAATGACATTTTAAGACTTGAATAGCTAGGACTGTGGTACCTGAACCTCTTCCAATATATCTCTACTTGATTGTAAAGATCTTTTCTGTAGCAGAGCCGTTGGTATCCCAAGGAGATGTGCTATTTCAGGACGAAGAAGAAAGCCTTCACTACTATGTCATCCTGGCCTTGGAATACCTTTTCCTGGATCCTGGTACTGTTATCTGTTTGAGTCAGAAAAAGACCTGGCTTTTCACTCTCCGTTTGGACCTTAAGGACCACCAGATGACCATGCCTTTAAACAAATTCTCCCTATTACATGTGTTTTGATAATCTAACTTTGTTATATTTTTAAGATGATAACTCAATAAATGGCAATCTAACTTTGTTATATTTTAGATAATAACTTACTAAATGGCAAACAATCTGAAAATATTGTTAAATAAATAAAATTCAGTCTTCCAAGCCATGATGGTCCCATGGGACTTCATTAGAGATCATTTGTTTGACATTTTCAGCACCTTTAATATGTACTAAGATTAGTTTAAGCAAAATACGTGTTAAGCCTACTGGAAACTGAAGGGCAATTGTACTATTTATTTTTACAAATAATACATTGTTCTTTTATATCCTGTCTTTATTATTTTTATAAATAACTCAAGATGATGAATATATCTAATACACCTTCCTCTTCCTATTTTTCCCACAACAACCACTCTGTGTGGTACTTGGGCTTGAGAGTAACTGACTGGCCCAAAGTCACCCAGCCAGCTTTCATGTCTAAGATTGGATTAGAACTCAAGGTCTCCCAATTCCTAGTCTTAATGCCTTAATTACTAGAC
Source organism: Acrochordus granulatus (assembly GCA_032468055.1). Lineage (NCBI taxonomy): Eukaryota > Metazoa > Chordata > Lepidosauria > Squamata > Acrochordidae > Acrochordus > Acrochordus granulatus. The sequence goes on from JANHZU010002977.1 coordinate 63,168, forward strand.
CAAACTGCTTCTCATGTAGTAATAGATATGCTGCTGAAAATCGCTATTTTCTGCTGAGTTTTTGAGATGTGATCTCTGGGACATCAGATGAAGCTGTGGGCCACTTTATGGCCTAAAATACCCCATCAAGGTAGATGGGCCAAGAATCTGTGACTAGGTTTATAAAATGGGCTAAACCATGTTTTGCTTTCCCATGGTTTGATGATTAAACTATAGTTAGCTTTCAATGTTAAGCCAAAGACCCTGATTTAGAAACCACAGTGGTTAAGTTCACACAACATATTAAACTAAGCCTAAAGGAAACAAACCCCACAATGGCTTTACAAGTGTTTGAATTCAGCTGGTGTGAGGCAACATGAATCACCCAAAGTTTGTGGCAAACTTTGACCAGAAGCTCCTAGTGTTTTTCTGCATATGTAAGAAGAAGGAAGGAGAGAAGATGTACTTCAGGAACTGATCCTTTTCTGAAATAGCCCTGTACACTGATGATGCAACATCACTAAGCAAGATTGTACTTTAGACTCAATGTAGAGACATCTATGCTTGCTTGGCATAGATGCAAGTAAAGCCCTGTTGTTCAATCTGTTGTACTTTGCAAGGGTGAAGAACAACCTTTCAACCAGGATAGATTATGCAAATGCAAGTCAAAATGATGACAAAGTGAACTCCCTCATTATTCAAGTTTCACATTCTGAAAAGGTGTGCCACTACTATTACCGAGTAATACTGGACAATTATTTGT
>JANHZU010002977.1:97685-115458 GCA_032468055.1 Acrochordus granulatus
TGGCAGAAAATGGAGGGAAGGGATTGATAGATAGATATCTATTCAAAAAAATGTCATGCTGTTCTTAGGCTATATAATTCTAGTTATAGGGAAATGGTTCATATGGCCATAAGGAAACATATCACAAAGTTGAGAATGAATGCTGGAGGACCCTTGAAGTATATCATTATTCTCATCTTATTGTAATCAATCTGTGCTGGAATCTTAACATCCAGAACTTAAGGGAATCTATGTGCCCTTGGAAAAAAATCATGCTTACAGTCCTGAATGTCCTATCAAAATGTTCCTATTTAATCGCTATTGAAGTAACATTTTATAAAATATTTTACTCTGGTGAGTAATTAGGAAAACTCAAGCACCCTGCCTATTGAGGGACAATTGATTAGATGGAAGCGAGAGTATATTGTTAGAGAACAAGTTAAAAACTAAGATGCAGTGCCAAATTAATTGTTTCTGGCATTGCTGCTACTGCTACAAATAAGCATACCCTAGCAATACCCTAGATATTTGTGAGGTCCTTGGTGCTCTCTGAGCTTGTTTTTTTTTTTTTGCAGGCATTTCATTACCCAGTAGGTAACATCATCAGTGCTGATGTTACCTAGTGGGGTAATAAATGTCTGCAAGAAAACAACCAAACTCAAAGAGCACCAAGGACCCAACCCTGAGTTATAAATATTCTCTTGTATTGGTATATTGATATTTATATCTTCATATTTCAATAGAAACAATATATGTTTAAACAAGGCCTTTGGGTGCCCTTATGCAGGCATCATTCCAACAAAATGTGGATATTTTTCAACACTGAGTACAACTTTACAATCTCTGCAACCATAAACCACTATGTTATACGACTTAGTAACTTAGTTTACTGGATGACCTTCCTCAGCCTTCACCTGTAACTTTGGAAGCTGAGTTGAAATTCTTCAGCTTTCCTTTCTTAGTTGCCCCTTTGATTTAGTAGATCAAAGCATTTATGTTGCAGGTCTGGGGAACCTTTGTTCTGAGAAATAAATCATATGGCACTATTAAAGGCTACATTGATGATGCATACCCACTTCAGTGTCTCCCTTCAAACTCCAAAAGGTACATCCTAATTCTCAACAGGACTCAGTATATGTGAAATTAGGAAGAAATGGCTGAAAGAGAAAATTTCCAAGATTTAGACACTGAGCCAGAGGGTTGAATATTACTTGTATATACACTGTGTTACTTCAAATTCCACACATACAAAATAGATATACTATATAGGCTATATAAACTGTCCTTTAAATATCCCAGCAGGAAGGAAAAACAATTTACTATCTGTCACTCTTTATTTGATTAAGTGTGGTGTCACTATCTTGAATATATATAAGTATTAGAACATTTTTGTTTAAAAAACTAAAATTCTAACTCACTGAATTCTTCATCCAGTGATAGCTTTTCTTAATTGAAAGTGTTTCTTGTGCAGAGGCTGTCAGTTAATCATTAGTCAAATGCATCTTCAACTTGAATGATCAGAAACACATATACATGTCCCTGTACACTTATCCATCCTCTCACTAAGACCCCATCAAATCTACAACTGGTGGCTTGAGCAAATCAATAAAAGCAAAACCAAACTTGATGAAATAATTGCTACCATCTAGCAAAATAAAACCATTACATTTCTAATCTAACCAAATATCCATAAATATATTTTCCCAATGAACTCAGCAGTGAAATGTGAAAAAGTTTTGCTCTGGCTCAGTAAATATTGATGCAAGAAAATCCTGCTCCAAGCAAAGGAATTACAGTAGCTGCATCTGTGGAGTCAATATAATGATACAACATTTTATCTTGTGCTTTCATTTTTCCAACAGCTACCACAATTGTTTTCTTTCCCTTCACCACTTAGTATATACTCAGTACTCTGGTCTCCACATATGATAGCCCTTTGAAGGAGGCCAGGTTAGGAAATAGCTTCCACAAGAAACACAAACTCAGTTGATAGATTTATACTATTAAACTCTGTTTTCTTGTAACCTTTAACTGGGTGAAATGGTGCACCATACAGCAAAGCTTTTTCAACCAAGGTACCTCAAAAGGGCTAACTTAACAGAATGTGTTCAAATCTGGGACCCTGACTCCTGTGGAACTGAAATTTGACAAATTTGATAAAACATGACTAAAATGAACATAAATTTAAGACAAAAAATGCCAAAAAATGGTTTATGATGATACAAAATGTCATGAAACATTTCCTGTGCTGATGTTTGGCTCTGCTGTACATTTCAACAGTTTTGCCAGTAAAGGTAAGCACACTAGAAGTACTGTCATTATTAAAGGTATTGAGGATTCTGGTAAGGAAATAGCTCTGAAACAATGACCCAATGGGGCATGATTTTGTAGTAGATAACAAGAATCTTGAAATCCTTGAAGTCTTTCCTCCTCTTCCTCTCTTACACCAGAGGGTCACAACAGAGTCACTTAATTTCTCACGTCTTGCCTTTCCAGATTGAGTTTACACTTTTCTAACCATCTCCATCCATCTTTTCTAACATCGCCTCTGTGCTCCTCCACAACATGGGAGCTCCAACTGCCTTTATACATAGTAATCGATGGAGAACTCTCTTGATGTCCTTACACTTCCTCAAAGTGATTTAAGTTAATGACTATCATTGCATTTTGGGATAGTGAAATCAATTATGTCTTTGGTGAAGAAACATTTTGGTCAATCTATTATCGATCAATTTCGCTGGATGGCACAAAGTTCTCTAAATAGAGAGGTTCCATCCTTGTGCTGTGATATTATCAAACTCAACCTCAGCACAGCTGGCTGAGGAATTCTGGGAGTTCCACATCTTAAAGCTGCCAAGATTGGACACCCCTGCTCTAATTGCATCTCAAATCCATTGATAATTTTGACCAGCTTTCTCTATAACTTTTCAGCTGTAGAACAGCCTTTAGAGCAGTGTTTCTCAACGTTGGCAGCTTTAAGCTATGTGGACTTCAACTCCCAGAATTCTTCAGCCAGCATGTTGACTAGGGAATTCTGGGAGTCAAGTTCACACATCTAAAAGTTGTTAAGGTTGAGAAGCACTGCCTTAGAGCAAACAAGACTAGGCAGAATTGAAAATGCAGCCCACCATCAATTTGGCCTCAATTTGCATCGCTTGCTCAATTATGAATGCCAGAATTGAGCATTCCAGGAGTGCAGATAGAACATGTTCAGTTATTTTAAATGTTACATGCAATTATTAATTATTATCCAGTTCCAGCTACATTTGACAGAACAATATAATTTTCTGCAGTGCATTTTTGAATCAATTCCAAGAGAGTCCAAGAGGTGGTAGCAGAGAATTACTTATTTTTCTTTCAGTGAAGCCACTGACACACCCAAGGAATGCACTACATACTTTTTACTTTTTAATGATTTAAAGAAGGGGGCATTTAAAAATTCAGAAGTCCATTTCTTGTTGACTTCATTTCATATATTTCAGTGAGGCACTTAATTGCATTTCTTGAAATAGTGGGAGCAAGCTAACATAAAGTTATCTGTTGTGCTTTGTTTTACGGCTGTAACATCTGGTTTTTATAAGCATGTTGCAGCCTGGAACAAGTGGTGAATGAAGCAAAGAAGACAAAATTGTAAGAAGGTTTTATCTTGTGACAGTGAATGATTGTATTTATTTATCTCACCTTTATTTTTTATAAATAATTCATGGCAGCAAACATTCCTAATACTTCTTCCCCTTCCTATTTTCCACAACAACAACTCTGTGAGAAGAAGTGACATGCCCAAGGAGGGACAAGAACTCACCGTTTCCTGCTGGTTGGCCCAAAGTCACCCAGCCAGCTTTCATGCCTAAAGCAGGACTAGAACTCATAGCCTCTCGGTTTCTATCCTGGTGTATAATTTCTAGCCAGATTCTCATTCTAACAGGCTGGCACAATGTGGTCCCAATACGCCTATCGTAACTGGGATTTTGGTAGCCCCTAATCTTTAGCCAAATGAAAGAATCCACTTCGAAGCTCAGGGATGCTATTGATTAGTTGCAATTGTTTAGAATCTGAATCTGATCCAGTTAATCTTGCTCTCGATAAGGAACCTTACCTGCTGCTTAGGTAAGGAGGGCAAAGCTTATATGATGCCTGCTGTTGTTTCCTGGTGAGGCTCTTGATTTTAGAATTAGTTTATCATGCAGATTAAATCCCTAGCTTGATCTCTTGTGGTTCAGCAAGATCGCTTTCTGATAGGGCATGCCAAATTGGGAATCAGAGGACTATAAATCTTTTTCAAGGGGGAGGGGCTGCCTCTTCTGATAACCACCCCCTCAGCCCTTCTGACTGTTTTGTTATTTATGCAAATGTTTTTAATTAAAATAAATAGGAAGCTGTCAGGCTGCAATATAAAGCACTGGCTTCTGACATTTTCTTCATTTATAATATAGCCTCTGCGGGGTGCATAAATCTCCTAGGTATTCTCAGAATATAAACTGGTGAAGAGCTGAAGCCCAGGATTTTTTTAGGAATAGTCTTCTGGCCTGAAAGGGAAAAAAAAACCAAGAGTGATGAACTGCAGTACTTCAGAGAACTCTGGAGGCTAAAAAAGGCGGTGGGGTCTCCTCTTTGGTTGCCTGAAAACAGGCACTTTGTAGTGCCCAACATGACTGTGATCCTCGGGATGACTGCTGTTTTGCAAAAAGTGCTATGATACTTCCAACATTCCACTTCTAATCCATGTTCTGCTTTAGGGCAAATTGATTGGGTGCACATAAATCGCAAAAGCACAATTACTGTGATTGGATTATGCGCTACGCATTTATTAACCCACCAATGATTATGATGCATAATTTCATAGCCGGGTTCCCCTCAAAGGCTCAGATAAGGGTTCAACAAAGTAAACCACAAACTATTCCACCCAGTTTAAATTTGGATATCTTGGGTATATCTAGTTTGCAAAGTATTGTTTGTGACTAATTGTTAGATGTAGAACGAACCACTGGTTTGCATATTGAGCTTAAGTTATGCTTTGTTTGGCGTAGTACATTGACTAAGGCATGGTATATTATCTGTTCCACATTTTCAAATGAAAAGTGGTGTAGAAACATTGAGTAGTTAAGATGAAATATAAACATTTTGTATGCTCTAAGAAAATGCATCCAGTAGTTGCAATTACTAGGTATTAGGTTTTTATCCCACCTTTCATTCAACATAATATACACAGCACTCCCTCCCAATCACCCCTTGTGATTCTGTGGCTGAAAGTAGGGTAGAACTTGGTAGAAGCACCCCTTTCTTAGTGCAATACTGTAATTACTAAACTAGGGTGGATCTGCATCAGTAGACAAGATGCTCAGGATCTGTGGCGAACCATCACCCAGGGGAGCTGGGCTTTTGAAGGAAGGAGGTTTGATCATATGTTTTTAACAACATTAGACTTCTCTGGGGCATAATGTGAGCCTCATGATACAGAAGACTCTAAGCAAGGCTTGGATTTTTAAAAGGCACGTATTAAAATTCTGTGATAAATTTTCCACTTTTTTATCCCATAGGTTTTTTTTAAACTTCAGTATACAGTTATGTATTATGCAATATTTTTGCTTTGTATCTATCAACAGTTTCTCAAAAGTTTGTGAAGTCAGGTCCTGCCGCATACCCTCATGATTATCATCCCATTGACTGAAAGACCTGACTCCAATTTACCCTTCAAATAAACTGATAATTCTGGAAAGGTTCACTTCCTTTTTGCCGTGCATGAATATACAGTTTAGGATTATTTCCCTCAATAAATAATGTTTTTGACTAATTTGTTTAATTGGATTCTCTTTATGTACAAGAAAAATCAATGGGGGAAGCTGGATTCGCTTAATTACCACATGATTCTTTTAACAACTGCATTGATTCATTTAACATACATGGCAAAAAAAGTTGTATATTGGGCACAACTCACTTAACAATAACCTTGCTTAGCAATGGAAATTCTGGTCCCAATTGTGGTGGTAGGTCAAAGACTACCTGTATAAGGTAATTAAATCTCACCTGTCCTCTAGAAGGTGAGGGCAGCATTCCCTTGCATTTTATCATAACCTCCATCCTATTATGTAGATTAAGTTCAGAGGTAATGATGGCTCAAGATTATCCATATATGGCTGGGTGGAATTTGAAGCCCATTCTCTCACTTGGTGGCCTCGGGCTGGCTATTTGAGCAAGAGGTGGGGTTTTGAAAGGAAATGACAAATACACTAGACCAGATCAAAAAGCTGCTTCAGTACAGTACTGCTTCCAGTAGCAATCAAGTTGTAGCCCACCATCACATTATGAAAGTAACTGTCTCTTTGTTGTTTGCGGGTAATGGGATTTCTTTGATGGACTTCTCCTGTACATGGAGGCTTCATTTGATTATTACAATCCAGGATTATGGACAGACAAACTTGACTGATTGATTCATTATGTTCCCTTAAGTCATTTTCAACTCCTTAGCAACTGCATAGATTGATTTTCTCTATGACGATCTGTCCTTAATCTATCCTTTCAGGTTTTCCAATGATATACTCATCATACCAGTAACTGAATCCATCCATCTTATTGGTGGTCACCCACTTCTCTTTCCTTCCATCTTTCCTGACATTACAGCCTTCTCCAGAGAGTTGGTCTTCGCACAATGTGTCCAAAGTAGGATAATTTGAGGCTGGTCATTTATGCCTTGAGGAGAACTTTAGATTGATTTGTTCAAAAACCCACCTGATTGTTTTTTAGACATATTGCCTCTCATCAATTTAATCTAATTTACCATTAAACCCAACTGTCAGGTGCAAAGACCAAGCCCAGATGGTGAGATTCAGGCTAACAGATTTATTGGTCTTGCATATTTACAAAAATCTATCCAACTGACTGTTGAACACCTGCAGCTCTAAGATAAGGTTCAATAGCCCCCAGGAGTAGTTGGGTTTACTATGATTAAGACTGTGTAGTATTTAAGAGTATGTAGTGATTTCAGGCTGATCCCTCACTTCATACCTCCTTGGGCTCAATCCTTCCTTCTCCCACACCAACAAAGATTTAAAAAAAAATCTAGCAAGGCTGCCCATACCTAACAGATTATCATTATTTATTTATTATTTTATTTATTTGCCACCCTATTTGAAAGGAGCAACTCAGGGCAGTGTACACAACAAAAGGTTAAAATACAAATCTAACACACATAAATCTAAAAACCATTAACTATAAAATGTCAATATGCACAATAAAACAGTATTAAAAAGGAGTGCAAAAAGGCGGCAGAGTTGGAAACAGGGTCATCGATCAAGTAGACAACTTGTGATATCTGGTTACCTGGCTCCCAAATCAGCCCACCTAGCTAGGTTTTTAGGCTTCTCCAGAAAGTCAGAAGGGGGAGGGGCAACCATATCTCAAGGAGTTGATTTTCCAAAGGCCACAGCAGAAAAGGCCCAGGTTTTGGGCTTTGCCAGCCGAAATTCCCTGGCTGATGGGATCCAGAGCATGCCCTTACTGCTGGCTTGAGTGGGGCACGCTAACCCATTGGGGTGAGATGGTCCTTTAAGTATCCTGGCCCCATGCCATGAAGGGCTTTATAGGTGATGACAATACCTTGACTACTGCCAGTGCAGCTCGTGCAACTGTGTTGTCATTTGGTCATTCTTGGGGCCCCAAGAACTCTTCATGCAGCTGCACTTTGCACCAGTTGTAACTTCCAGATGCTCTTCAAGAGTAGCCCCATGTAATGCACATGGCAGTAGTCAAGTTGAGAGATGACAGAGCACAGAGACTCTGGATCCAAGTAATGGGCATTAACACATAATGCCTATCATATGAAGCCTGGATTTCTGCAGCCAAATGTGGCCACTGTTTGGAAGCAGGGTGCTAGAAATTCTTCCATTGAAATCTGCCTTTCTCTAAGCCTATCAGATGAAGCACAACAGAAAAAAGTCATCAGGATGGACTTAACTAATTGTCTTTTTTCTTGGAGATGCAGGAAAGGGATTGTCAGCCTTTCCTCATACGCATAGAGGGTCAAAATACGTTCAGCTCCCATTGATCACAACCACTTTGGCTGACAAGTGGAAAGCTCTCTGAGACTCAGCAAAAAAAATCTGAAAATTGTGAAACAAATGGGGAGATTATGATCAGAGGAACTTTCTGCATATCATTCTTTAGAAAGAAGCAAGGCGATAAAGCAAAATTCAAGGTAAAAGGAGGCTTTTTAGACTCTCAGGACTATTACTACAGTAGTGTAACTAGATGAGTAACTCAGACTGGCCAGGAACTCACAATCCAAAATATTTTGGGGAGGATCAAGTGGGAAAAGGCATATAAGAAAGGATTCTAAGAAACCCCAATACTTGGATACCTCACCTGCTGAGACAATTTGGTAAAAATCAAACTCTTTTCTAATTTTGACCCCATTCTACAGTTCTTTTTATATCAGAAGAACAATTTTGTCCTCTTGAGTTCACCACTGTATTTGGATCCTACTACATTGCAACTCACAATATCTAAGGTGCATCCTAGGCAGAAGAAAATATAAGAATATGGTTTCTATGTCTTCAGGATCTCTTCTAAACACCTGCATATTATGGGAAAATTGGAGTTCCTAGGCTGCTTGGCACTTGAGAAGATCAAATTACCATAAGTAAAAAGAGAATGGCAATATTACAGCCCAAATTATAATTATAGTGTTTTTATAGACCTCAATCTTTAGTAGATCTAGTTTTTATAGACATTCAAGACTTGATTGTGGTTTTTTAAGCTCTCTTAACCTTGATGCATAGACAGGGGATTGATTAGTTTGTCAGCTAACTTTGTACATTAAAGACAATTTTAATTAAACTTTAGACTATAATTACTATCTTAAATTCAAGTTACTAATTTCTTTTAGAATATAGCCCAACACACTACTCAAACACCGTCAACCTGACTAAGATTGCTCCTTAAAGTAAGCAAAGAGTGAGATTGGTAAAGACTATTAAAGACTAACAATCGGCAAAAAAGATGGAAATTTCTGCAGTCAGCATGGAATCCATGCTGAAAACTTCAGTATCTGGGAATATTAACTTCCCAGACCCATGGTTGTTATAGCAGTGGTCAAGGAATAATTAAAGAGTTGCACTAACTCAGATTAATGGTAAACCAAAGAAAAAAATGGTAGAGGATGAGTGGAGCTCATTGTATGATAAAGATCGAAGGCATGCTGGCTGGGGAATTCTGGGCAGTGAAATCACATATCTTAAAATTGTTGAAGTTCAGAAACTCTTCTGGGTCACCAGAGAAGGGCTTCCAAAATGTCTCTTTGTCCATCTGTCTCTTCTAATGCTACAAACTTTGTTCTAGGCAAGAGATGGGTTGCAATGTTGCTTTGGCTCATTTTAAAAATATTTTAATTTTGTATTAATTTTGCATTAATACAGAAACACTGTACTAGATTAATATATATTCTTAACTAGGGAATTACTATCTAGCAATAATTGCAGATTTTTACGATGTTGTTCTTTTGACAGGTCCATTTTACACACCTTGCTTAGCCTTCAAAACCATTTTTTAAATGTAAGATGCCTTTTTCTTTGCAGTGCAACTTGTTGCTAGTATTTGTGTCTTGCCTGCACAGATGGCAAGCGATTGCACATAAAAACCCAAGGTAGCACTGAAGTAGTAAGAGGGCTGAAAATATGCCACAGCTTACCCTTGTCCATGTGACTGAAAATTATCTAGATTAAAACACAAGCAACAAGTTGTTTTTGTGGGTTCTCAGCAAACGGGACAGAATGTTTTGAAGCTGCCTGATACCATAATTAGTCTGGGCAGCTTACAATGAAGTAAAATTAAAAGTTAGCATATAACAAAGGAAAGAAGAGATGGCTGACTGAGGACCAATTTATAAGGTGGGAGCAATACAAATCAGGGAAATCTCATTCCAGGCATGCGGTTGGTGTCGAATTCCAGCTGGAAACAGGTACAGATAGTCCTCGACTTACAATCATTCATTTAGCGGCTATTCAAAGTTAGCATGGCCCTGAAAAAAAGTGACTTATGACTGGTCCATGTTCTTATGACTGTTGCAGCATCCCCATGGTCACATGATCAAAACTCAGGTGCTTGGCAACTGGCATGTATTTATAATGGTTGCAGCATCCCGGGTTCATGTAATTGCCATTTGTGACCTCCCCAGCCAGATTCTGATGAGCAAAGTCAATGGGAGAAACCGGATTTTCTAACGACCACGTAACTCACTTAATTATGGCAGTGATTCACTTAACAACCATGGTAAAAGGTTGTAAAATCAAACATGACTCACTTAAACAACTGCCTTGCTTCGCAACAGAAATTCTGGTCCCAGTTGTGGTTGTAAGTCAAGAACCATCCGTATTTCTAATCAGGCACAGCTGAGGAGATGGATAGGAACTGTTATTCTAGCATCTGCAGCCCAGCACTCTCCAGATGGATAATAGATCCCATAACCTCAACTCATGTATTTTTTTTCCTCACATCAACAGGAAGAAGGAATAACACTGAGAACCAGGAGGAAAGCCTCTACCAAGACAATGGCCAGATAAAAAAATTTGAGTCCAGGGCAGATTTGTAACCTGAATAAGATCTCGAGTGAGACTCTCTCTAGTTCTCAGAAAGGTAAAAGGAGGGAAGGGGACAGCACATTCCAACTTGCAAGGTTCTGTTACTATAACCTTATAATAAAAGTAGTATCAGCATGTGTAACTATGTTTTTTTAATCTTGGAGGGCTGATACCCACTGATGTATTAAAGTGGACTTGAAGGGCTGATGCCCACTTTAATATATCAGTGGGTATCAGCCCTCCAAGGAAGACTAGATTAAAAGATGGGCAATTGTAGAAAGAGCTAGATTTCTTTTCCAAATATACTGATTTTAAAAAATAAAGAGGGATTACTGGTTTAATTTTGAATTCATAAGCTGCCCCAAGTCTGCTGGAGTAGGTGGCTGTATTAAATTGAATGATATAAACTAGACAGCCTGTGCCCTGCTGGGTCATCATTTCAGAGATATTTCCTTACCTAAACAGAGGACTAGAATGACCAAGGGCAGATAAAAAAGCAGCAGGAGTAGGAGTCACTTCTGACTTCCTGCTGGCTTCTGCATTGGATTTCCTTGTGGAAATCTGGCAGGAAGCATTCCCTTCCCTTCCCTTCCCTTCCCTTCCCTTCCCTTCCCTTCCCAGAAGGCAGGTAAGTGATTGCTGCTGGGTGGGAGAGGGAAAAGGGATTGCAAAACTGGCTGGGAAACTGTTACAGAACATTGAAAATGAAGGTCACGTGGCCGCAGCAGCAGCTGTAGCACTGAATCAGCCATGATTTCCCCAAATTTCATTCTCTCAGGAGTCATATGTCCCAGATTTGGGATATTTTCTGTCAGTTAGCTTATCTGAGGTATCTTGGTACAAAAATGATTGCCCTATGATGCACATTTCACCCTGTTAAAGGCAATCTAAAATGAGGCTTGGGCCAGAGTGGCAGGCCAAGACTTTCCTTTGATTTCCTACGTCGATTTTTTGGCATCTCCAAGGCTGGGAGAGGCCTTTTTTCCCTTTGAGACCCTAAGCAACCTCCCCAGCTCCAAATTTACTGGGACTACTATTCCCATAATTCCAGACTCTACTGGTCCCTTGCTAAGTCTTCCCTGCTAGAGCACAGCGGACTCTCTTTCGATTTAAATACTAACCATCCTTTCCCCATTGGCAGTTCCACCTACGAAGTGGCATCGGGAAACAAAACTGCAATTCAGGGTCTGCCCTCTTTGAGGGGTGAAACATTTCCGTTCTTCTGGCGGTGCATTGGTTAACAGCTGCTGAGACAGGAGGCTTCCTTCCTTCCTGAATTTGCCTCATGTTTAAAGGAAGACGCCGGCTGGCAGCACGTCCCTCTTCCCAGGCCACCTTCCCTGCCTGCAGCACTTTACATTTAAATGCGTTCAGCGTCACTTCATTGTACCCCAGCCGGGTTTCTCGTTCTGTCAAAGGCTCTTTGGCTGTTTGCTGCAGAAGCTCAGCGGACAGCTCTGTAGCGCCACGGACGATTCAGCCTCTTTCGTACAGGTAAAGAAAGGAAAAGTGGCCTTTCCCATCACAAAGGGAAGAAGCCCGTAAAATAAACAGGAAGGGTGGGAAGCGCAACCTGGAGATCCAGCAGCTGCCAAGAAGCGAAGGGTGGTTTTTCCCAGTGCAAACAAACTTTTCCGTTGTATTTTCTGCTGCGCACGGAATCCATCTCGGTTCTTAAGGGCACGGGAGGGATGTGGTTGAGCAGCTGTGCTCATGCTCTGCACGCTGAAATCTGAACTTGCTGTCAGTTAGTGACACTTGTGACACTGGCGGATCAAGAGCCTGATGTGGCTGCTTTCCATGTTGCAGATGGAACCGAATGTCTTTGTTTTTAAAGTTCCGCAGGGCTCAAATGATGTTTGAATCAGAAAAAAAATCTGTATCATGGGGTGGGGGTGGGGAATCTCTGTGGGTTTGTTTTAAAAATCCAAAAAGAACATGCCATGTCCAGATAAATGGAACTCAGCAATGTGTCTCAATTATGAAAGTTGAGGGGTTTTAAGCACCAGCAATATGATGCATATTTCTTCTTATTCTGCACAATTGTAACCTTCACCTGCAGCACTTCCCAGCCGGACAGGAGAAAGACAAAGTAGAAAAAACCTTTTTGGAAAAGTAGAATATAGCTGAACTTTTTCATATTTTATTATTATTATTGTTACATTTAATGAAATGTAAGCAGTGAATGTGAGAAAATTCCATTGTCTTGGCCTATATTAAATTCAAAATAGCTAGTTTGATATGATGGTTAAGGGAACCAGGAGGCTGTGAGTTCCAGACCTGCCTTGGGCCCAAAGCCAGTTTGGCAACCTTGGGCCAGTCACTTTCTCTTAACGCCAAGAAGGAGGCAATGGCAAATCTGTTCTGAAAAACCTTGCCACGAAAACGCAAGGTCCTTGTCCAGGAAGTCTTGGACGCAATTGAATAAAGCAAAAAAAAAAAGTGCTATAAAATGGCCAGATATATTTCTCAGTTTCCTATGTTCACTAGGAAATTTGTCTTAGAGAACGCTGAATCCTAGAGATATTAATGATTCAAGTTTGAAATCTCAGCTGGGTTTACACAACACACTAAGCCAAATGTTAGTCTGCTAAGGTTTCCAAACAAATGATTCTGTTTCAGGATGCTGGGTGAACTCAACCAACACTGGATTACTCAGATTATTATACCCTCTGGTTTAGTGTGCTGTGTACACTTCTTATTTGTTTTTTTCCCCCATAGTCCACACATCTTCAAGTTGTTAATTTTGAGAAACGTGGGCAAGGGAATTCTGGGAGTTGAAGTCTACCCATTTTCAGGTTGCCAAGGTTGGGAAACACTGGGCTAGCCCATGCCCTGGATTGTTTCTGGATGCCTTTTTTAATTATCTTTCCAGTTCTAAAGTAGGCTTATTTGAAAGTTTTAAATGGTGCCTTGGGCAGAAAGGCAACTCAGAAAATAATTAAACTTATAAATAATACACAGCATATAACCTAGTAGGTCACTTGGTTTGCTTTTGAACTGAATCTTATTCTGCACTACATTGCATTGTGGTTCTGCATATTTTATATCATTTAAGGGTGGCATTTGTCAATTTTCTACTGGCATTAAATATTTTTTTCTTATCTCTCCAGCTGTGCTACATCTTTAATATCAGTAACCTTGATGGCAATTGCTATATTGCATCTAATTTTTGTACAGTGCTGGCTGATTTTAAAAATATTGCTATTAAATTAATATCAATGCCATTGATATTAATTCTTTTTCTTAGCAAAGCATCTCTTTTTATCCCTCCGGCAGGCCCTTGCTGAACCTTAGAATAGAACCATTTATCTCAATTTGACCTGCTAGTTACTTTTTGGGTTACTGATGTCACACAGTTCAATTACAAGATGGATGGAGATGAGCCAGGAGGAAAGCAGTGCAGTGCTAAGTAATTAAGTATGCTGTGTGTGTGTGAGTATGACCAGATTTGCAAAAACATCTTCTCCCAAGTGTTTGAGAGAGAAAATGCAGCCAATGGAAAATTGGACACTCTCAATTTCCAGATAATAAAGTCCATCACTTTACCAGACATCCTGCTCCTCTCCCCAAAACAAGTTAAGCCTTCAACAATCCAAATGGTCACCCTTGATATCATAGCAACAATACTGGTTGGCCCATGACTGTGAGATCTGGGCATCCATGAAAATCAGCCATCTGCCATGTCTTTGCAGAAAATGGATGCTTGTACACAGATGAATAAGACACCATTGCTGTCAAACAGTTGCCAATAAAGATGGGAAATGTCCTGACTCATCCAGGATAGAACAAAGAAAACAGAAAGGAGATACTTGTTCCAATGAAAGGTGACGGTCTTTAGAGTCCTTCTGTCCATCTACATTTCCAAGTTCTTCCACCCTCTTTCCTAAGGGGATTGGGAAACCTTTTTTTGGTAGTTACACTTACAAGTGATTTTCGACTTATGACCACAATTGGGACCAGAATTTTGTTACTAAGCAAGGTGTTAAATAGTCGAGCCTGATTTTACAATTTTTTTTGCCATGGTTATTAAGTGAATTGCTGTAGTTGTTAAGTGAATCATGCAGCCATTAAACAAATTTAGCTTCCCCCATTGACTTTGCTTGTTGGAAGCCAGCTGAGAAAGTTATAAATGAAATCATATGACCCTGGGACCTTCAACCATCATAAATAGATGCTGGTTGCCAAGAACCCAAATTTTGATCTTGTGACTGTGGGAATGCAACAACAGTCATAAGTCCAAGGATCAGTTGTAAGTTACTTTTTTCAGTGCTGTTGTAATTTGAATGGTCACTAAATAAATGGCTGTAGGTTGAGGAGTACCTGTATACATAGCAGGAATTAGGAGAGAGACAAGGAATACAGAGGCTGACTTGTAGTTGCAATCCCATTGTCACCCACTCCTAGTTCACAATGAGGAGCAGCTGCTTAAGTTAGGGGTACCATAACTGGAGACTCATCTAAATCTGGGCAAGTTGGATGCATGACAAGATTTCTTCTCTGAATTCTCCCAATATGGGTTCCAATATTTTAGAACCAATCCAGAGCCTTCTCATGGTTTGCTAATCATAGGACTACACAGTGTTCTCCCCTTCAGTACTTAGAATATGAGTTTCAGCTATGGTCATCTATGTGCTGGCAGCAACTAGTGGACAGCACTGGAATCAGTCTCTCTCTCTCTCTCTCTCTCTGTTAGGCAGCTTGATTTGCAAGAGATAAAACCCTGTCTTAGACACCACACGATACTAAGCTGGCCCTGGGACTGAACAATATCTCCAAAATATGGGACTGAATAATACTCCAAAGTATTATTTTTGACCCAAAGAGGTCAAAGACACGTTCTCCCTTATCCCAAAGGGCATAACTAAACTTTAGGGACTTAAATTATAAAAGGGTAGATGAAGGAACTCATTGGATTGATAAAATGAACATGAATTTGAGCAAATTCTGGGAGACAGCGCAGGACAGGGAGGCCTGATGTGCTATAGTCCATGGGGTCATGAAGAGTCAGACATGATTGACAACAACAAGAAGATTAAGGAAAATTTCTTGATGATAAAAGCAGTTTGGGAATTCAGTTAGAGGAAGTAACATCTTGTTGAATATTTTCAAAAAGAGGCCAGAGTGCCTTGAGAAGGTTTTAGCATTGGTCTTCGTAGATGGAGCAGGAAGATGATTTAGAGGGCTACAGCAACAACACGCTATCCATGGGTATGAGGCTGGGTGTCAAAATCTGAAAGATGGTGTGCACAGCATCACAACTGAAGTCTTCACCCTTTAATAGTGTGCACACATATACATTTTGGGCCCCCTATGGACACTCTAGCACAGATGTGCCAACCTTGGCAACTTTAAGAGGTGCAGATGTCAAGAGGTGCAAACTTTAAGAGGTGCAGCTGGAATTCTGGGAGTTGAAATCCACACCTCTTAAAGTTGTCATTCTTGCTCTAGCAACATGGCATCTGCAGCTCTTCAGCATTTGCTGGATCCCCTAGAAGCATTTCACCTTGGTCAAGTTCTGAAAACTTGCCAAAACCTCTAAGAGTTCACTGATTTTCTTGAACTTAGATTTTAACCAACTTGTGAAAGATCTTGCAAGACTTTTGGGCAAGAATTTGGCAATTAAACCTTCATACAAAGTGACTCAGTAGTACTCTAAGCTGGAAAAAGTTCCCAATTTCTGGTCTGTAAGCACTTCCGATTCAGTACCCTATGTTTTAATGAAAGTACAATTCTTTTCCTTGACCCTTAGGCTCTTTGTTGCTGATTGTTTAGATTCTCACTTGCAATCCATCCTTATCTCTTAGAAGAATGTTATGTCCTCAACGGAACCTGATAAGCAGATACCAACAGAAGGGAGAAGAACAAGTGACAGTTCCTTTGGAGCTGTATGAAGGATGGCTTAATGATAGTCCATGAGTGGTCAGACCGCTTGTCAAAGGAATGATACAGAAATATATTGTCAAATAAAGGAATGAATAGAGCCTAAGATGTTCTTTGTCTCCTTTGCCACTTGTTTAATCTTTGCTTTTTCCTTGAAATGTTTCAAATGAATGTTGAACAGGTCAAATAAAATTTTGGGAGCCTATTTTAAATTGTTTACAATCTATCATGGAGAAGAAAATAGGAAGATGAGAGAAAAGCAATGACAAATTATGAAGGTGAGTGAAATTGCCCTAAGAGCTGCTTGAGAAACAGCTCTAAATTTCTTTTGTTATGCTGCCTTGTCCTTAAATCAAGATGAAATGATGGGGAACATTCAAAGGCAATGGCGGCGGGAAATCATTGTCATTTTATTTTTCTTGTTGCATTGTACTGCATTGTGGGATTTCGGAATTTGAGAAAGGCATATGACAAAATATTGGATTTTGCCAAGATGAGATCCTTTGTGTGTCTTGAAATTTTTGATTGCCAGATTTATGCTCTTTGAAAAGCTCTCTCTGATATCATACCATGGAGAGATGGCATGCCTCAGAGGATGGAATTGATGCATATCATATCAAAGTGAAATAAAAGTCCCAAGTTCAGTCATTAAGGAGCAAAACTGTGGAATGATTTTTTCTCTCTGCTTAAATAGGCTACCACGTTTGGACTGCAAAAATTCAGATAATTACTAGAGAGCGGTAAAAAGAGTTTGGGGGATTTATTATTTGCTGTCTTCAAGTGATCATCTAGGATTTTGCAGCCCAGGTGTGATAGTCTTAGCTCAAGAACTGGGACAGCTAATAGCAGAGAATATTTGTAGCTCAGGGTTGAACTGTTGGAGATTCCTACAGAATGAAATATGGAAACTCACTCTATTCAATAGCCTTCCCACCCTGATGTCCCCTGAACAAGGCCTGTGCAGAGTTCTGGATTCAGATGTGAGTTGGAAGGTGAATGAGTGTGCACACATAGACATTTTGGAGTACTCTCAAGAAATTCACGAACAACAACATCTTGTTCTGATGTTGTCTGGCAACTGCACCATTCCAGAAAAAAAATGTGTTTGATTTAAGGTATTCCTAGCAAGTGGCAAATTCTAAAAGAGATGGGAGTACCAGACCATCTTACCTGTCTCCTGAGAAACTTGTACGTGAGTCAAGAAGCAACAGTTAGAACTGGACATGGAACGACAGATTGGTTCCAAATTGGGAAATGATTACGGAAGGCTGTATATTGTCACCCTGCTTATTTAACTTATATGCAGAGTACATCATGCGAAATGCTGGGCTGGATGAATC
>JANHZU010002978.1:60959-72489 GCA_032468055.1 Acrochordus granulatus
AATCCTACAGCAAATCAAACCTGATTGCTCTTTGGAGGGACAGATGTTGAAGTTGAAGCTCAAGTACTTTGGCCACAAAATGCGCAGGGAGGACTCATTAGAGAAGACTGTGATGCTGGGAGGGATTGAAGGGAAGAGGAGAAGGGGACAGCAGAGGATGAGATGGATGGATTGCATAGTCAGTGTGATGGGTGTGGGCTTGGGAAGACTCTGGGAGGCAGTGCAAGACAGGGAGGCCTGGCGTAGTGCAGTCCATGGGGTCGCGAAGAGTCGGACACGACTGCACAACTGAACAACAACAAATCTGGTAATATGAACTGTATCCAGTGGAAAGCTTTCTGACTTGAGATGGCATGGAATTTCTGCTTTTCATTTGAACTTATAGTATCTTGTTCAGACATATGGACTATTTAACACCACAGTTGTAAAATAATAAATGTACCAGCCCTTCCTTTATCTCAACAATTCTCACAACTACATATCTTTTGCTAGCAGGTTGGTTATGATAGCTCTTTCCAGAAAGATTTCCTTAGTATGAAGACTGACAACAAAAATGATGTCCACTGAAGAAACTGGAAATGGATAATTATGGGAAAGGATTTAGAGAAAAAAGCATTCTAAAGATTAGATAATAGGCTACAAAATTAAGTTGGGGAATCCTTACAGAACACTTTTAGCTTCATCAAAGACTAAGTGCAATTAAAGGGGATCAGCAGCATGACCAAAATAAAAAGATAAATTATCTTGGGCTTAGATGTTAATTTTGAAAACACTACCCCCATTATTTTTTAATAAAAAGGTCATTTTCATTCTTCCAGATTGCAAGATATTACATGAGGAGTACAACTGAGATGGGGGAATTCAAAATACCATTATCATGCACTAAGTTTTGAAATGCTTCTAGATTGAGCTTTATCTCTCAAGTTAACAAGTAGCTTCAATGGCACACAATATCTTGCACTATCCTAAGCTCTTGTGCATGTTGTAATTCTTCTAGTCTGGCCAAGAACCTATATTCTGATGGCCTTAAGCAAACGCTGTGATATGTTCATATGGAGCTCCGCTTGGAAATAGCCCAGAAACTGCAGTTACTTCACCTGAACCTGAAACCCATAAACCGAAATAGCTTGCTAGGAAAACGGTCACAAACTCCTGATTTCTTTTCATGTATAATTCAAAATCCTAGTGCATATCTTTGAAGTCCTGCAAATCTTGCTAGCAAAGTCCCTAAAATAATGCCTATTCCCACAGTAACATACCCTGAGAATCTTTATATGTCAGAAGCAGAGAAGGGGGTTATCATTCTCATTAGCTGTCAAGCCTCCATCTAACCCCACTGTAAAATTTAAAAAAAGTATAATAACATATGTTTCAGATTCATTTTCCCTTTGTTTGCTGCCTTCTTCTCTCTTTTTGAAAAGATACATTTGAATATGCAAGGCCCATTTTCTCTGGGAATCTCTTGGGCAATTTATTCTATATATTGCTGTAACCCTGAAACATAAAATAATAGCTACCCTAACAAAAACTGCACACACACACACACGCATTTTCCAGTTGTGCAGAATTGATGTGACCAAATTTGCATTCATTTTAAGTCCTTCCCCCTTCCTAAGTGCTGGAGGCACAACTCTGCCATGCACTTAGTTAATACTTTCACCTCTCCTTTTTTTTAAAAAAATCCCCCCTTTAATAATATTACAAGATGGATTTATAACATACCGAGAGCTAATATCAAAATGAAAATGAGTTTTCTGCCAATGGAACAACAGCACGGTTAATTTGCCTACAGCTATTGTATCATCTAAGCTTTGCTACAGTAGGAAATAACTTTCTAATGTAGTATTGTCTGCAAAGCTGGATGAAATCTGGATAGCAGAAGGTAATATAAAGAGTCACAGCACTATAGCTGGCAGTAAAATTGGGAGCCAAAATAAAATAAAAATATTTGGAGGATTTAGAGATACATTAATAAATCTTTGAATGTTGGTCAATTAACAGTATTTATTTATTTATTACATTTCTACACTGTCCATCTCACCTGAGTGTAAGTATACATACTGTACAGTACTAAGCTGCTGGTCTTGTCCTTTAAAGCTGTGGTTGAATGTTGTCTGGATTCCTTGGAGGGAAGTGCTGCTTTCCAGAGGGCAAAGAGGCAATGGAGCTTGGAAAGTTTGGTTGACAGGAAGAAGGTTAAAATGGCTCCTCCCTAGATATTTCCAGAATATATCTGTAGTTATGCAAATAACTGCTTTAGTCTGGCAAGATTCTGTCTATAGATGAAGAACAGTAAAAAAAAATACAGTTGCATAACTCCCTGTGTTGTTCTTGGTTCTTGGGGACTGACAAAAGCCCTCTGTGGAATGGGATTAAATTATGTGAAAGCCCACCTCTTCCCAATTTCATTTGCCCATCCCACCAGACCCATCAGAATGGGCACTGGTTCTATAGCAAGCTTAATTTGGCAGGCCCTAGGTGGTGGGCCTTTTCAGCTGAGGCACCAACATTGTGAAATCTTCTCCCCCCAGAAATCAAGTTTGCCTCATTACTCCTGAGCTTTCAAAGATCTTTCAAGACCTGGTTATACCAGCAAATCTGGAGACTGCAAGGGATGGGTAAACAATTTTTTTATACTACTCTGCCTATTAATATTTTTTAGTTTTGTTTTTAATGCTTTTAATGATAACTATATAATGGTTTTAGATTATGATTGTTTTATATTCCTATTGTTTTACTGGATTGTTGTACACTGCTTACAGTCACTTTTTGAGAGATGGGCAGCCATGCACATTTGATTAATGCATGAAAAAAATAAGAGAAGACAAATGTAAGGCCACCAAACTATGTTGCAACCTCTTCATTTTCTCTGCTGCAATCTGCCTGTCAATAACAGTGCCTGTTTGCAGATATCTGTAGCAGAACTGACAAGTATTATTCAAGGAAACTTTACCCTGCTTTTAAAAGAATTGTGTTGATTCAAAAGTATGATTAATGCAACAAGTCAAAAGCAAACGATGATAAAATCATGTCGTACCACTATTCATTAGAAACAGTAATGAATTGCAAACATCAAAATCACCTACAACCATCAAGGTAGAGCTTGAAACTCAGCAGGTCTGGGTATTATGAGAAGAAGATTGTATCAGTGAGGCTGGATTCAACTTCAGACTTCAGAGAAGATCCAGCCTGATGCTGCTTGTGAAACTTTTATAGTATTGGGTGTGATATGGATTCTCATCCTTGTCATTTCTGTCTCCCTATATTTAGTATTCCTACATATCTTACATCTTACTTTGCTTCACTTTATAAGATCTGACCATTTCCATTGTCAAACAGGATGTCTGTGGGCCTCTTAATAATGTGGATTTCAGAGGGGGTTGGGGATGAAGATGTAATTAAAAGTTGCAAGAATCAATTCCACAAATCTGCCAGGATTACTCTGAAGCCCCTAACATTTCCAATGCTTCTCAGTACATCTCATTATACTTCCCATGGGGACATATAAGTGAGGCCAGATGTTCCTGGGTGTAACTTGTATTTATATACTTCAGATAAGGATTCAGCTGTTCCCTGGACCATCTGGGGGATTTACAGATTATATGGCTAATCATGTTTCTGGCTTGTATAAAATACAGCTTTCTAGACAAATACAATCCACTGAGTATTCATACTCTATTCTTAAGGTAGCTTACATAGAACTCATTGACTAAACTACATTTGGAAGAGCTGATATACATGGAAAGAAAACAATACCTTGGCAAAACCTTTCTACACATTTCTAGCACTGTTATTTGTACTGAAAGATATCATCTCATCAGAACAAGTATTATCTAATGGATGCTCTTCCAGCATTTTCTAACTGAGGTGGACTGTACATTTAAATAGGGTGTGTACATTTTTGGTACAAAATATTTCTCAGTGCAGAAGATCTTACTCAAAAAGAATGAATAGAGTGAGAGCCAATGAAGGATTAGGATGTTGGATTATACCATAGAGATATAGTTTCAAGTCCACCCCATAGCCCCAAGACCCTAGGGCCAGTCACTCTTTCACAGCCCAAAGAAAAATGGGAGAGCCATTTATGCTGTCTTGTGCACTTGAATAAAATAGTAAATGTAAATCGTATACAAATTAATTAGAAAGATTATCCATACACAGTTTATCAATAAGGTTATTTAGAGGGGCAGATGGACAGAATCAGAAATCACACAATACTAAAACTAAGCCAGTCTGATTAACGCTAGGTTGGAAAACTGCTTGTTAATCAGGTATGCCAATTTGAGATAGGCCATGCTGGAAGAAAAGTGAGATATTAAAACAATAATTGGCTAAATGAATGAATATATGTATAAAAATCAAACAACTCTCAGAATTTTCATTCATTTATTAGCTTATACCTTCTAGAAACTCAAGGCAGCACACATAGTATTTTTATCTTCCATTTTTCTTACAACAATCTAAAATATAAACTGAACTTAAAGATGATTGGTTTAGAATCACCCAGATTGAGCTTCATGGCTGACAGGTGATTTGAAACCGGGCCTCCTGATTCTAGTTCAAGACCTTAACCACTGCAAGAAGCAGCTTTTTTAGTATGCAAAATAATGTAAAGCTCATGTACAAGCTCCAAGATAAGCTAAAGAAGAAATCCAACCAATATCTGCAGTTTGATTTTGAGCATATACCCACCATTTTCAAGGAGAACATCAGGCATCAGTTTGAAATCTTGAACCTCATTGATAGAGAATCAGAAGAAATGTGGAATGAACTTGAAAAAAATCATTAAACATGAATGTGAAAAGAAACTTCCAGAGATGAAAAACCAGAAGAAAGCAAAGAAGTTAATCAGAGAAGAGAAGCCAAAGCCAAGAAAGACATAAATCTCAGAAAGGAACTTAACAAAGAGGTTCAAGTAAGCTTTTAGAAAAGACCAGTATTATAACAACATCTGTAAAGACAGAACAGACCTGGAAAAAGATCTTTGAACTCAGAAAAAGGGTCCAATCTCAAAAAGATATGCTAAAGGTTGCCAATGGACAACCTATTCAAAGGAGATCAGAGGAAGATGGAAGAAGTATACTGAAATGCTGTACAATGGAAATGTCAACATTCAAGATTCCTTAGAAGATATTCCTTACTTACAAGACACTCTAGTACTAGAAGATAAAGTTAGATCAGCACTCTAGTCATTACCTATAGAACTATACAAACAACAGAAGAATGTAAATGTTCCAACCAAACTATGCCAACAAATATGGAGAACTACACAGTGGTCAACATATTGGAAGAGGTCAATCTACATTCCAATACCCCCATAAAGAAGAATATGTAAATTATCATACAAGTTCCTTAATTTTATGTGCTAATAAAAATGCTTAGTATCATCCAACACAGATTAGAATACTACATGGAAAAAGAAATGCTAGATGTTCAAGCTGGCTTTAGAAAAGGACAAAGAACATGAGACATTATTGCTAATGCATAGTGGATAATTGAGAAAACCAAATAATATGAAAAATCACCATGGGCTTCACCGATTACATAAAGGCCTTTAATTGTATCAGACATATCACTGTGTAGTGTGCTTAGAAAAATGGAAATCCCAGAACATCTCATTGTCTTCGTGTAAAACCTATTATATTGGTCAGGAAGCTACAATATGGACAGAACATGGCAAAGCAGACTGGTTCTGGATGGAAAAGAGTGAGACAAGCTTGTATATTCTCCCATTATTTATTCAACCTATATGATGAATCTATATTAAGGGAAGATAAATTGGTAAAAGATGAGCACATTTTTAAATTTGTAAGAAGAATTATCAATAACAAGTGCTATCCAAAAGCCAAAAACGCAAAGGATTTGCAAACTCCCATAATGAAAGCCAATGAGTTAGAGAAGACTCTTGAGAATACCATGGACAGTCAATAAAACAAATGGATCACTAAACAAATCAATCCATTGTCACATGAGGCACAAATGTTCCATCTCAAATTATCCTATTTCAGACACATTATGCAAAGATCTAGCTTTCTGGAGAAGGCTCTGATGCTGGGAAAAGTGAAAAGAAAGAGAATAAGAGGAAGAGCAATAACAAGGTGGATGGACTCAGTTACAATGGTGATGAATGCACCATTAGAAAATCTGAAGGAGCAGATAATAGAGAAGATCTATCTATGTTCTTACTGAGAGTCAACACCAGTTTGATAGCATGTAAATAATGTTGTGAGCTACTCTGAGTTGCTTAGGATGGGTGGCCATACAAATATTTTATTTATACAGACACACACACACACACATAAATATAATATTTAGGCAATCAACAGACTGGGTTGGAAAATTTAAAAAAATCCCAGAAGAAGGTAATAGTAAACCACTTCTGAATTGCTCCATGGATCTTTTGTAACACAAGTGGACACAGAGGAAGATTACACAATAGCATTTGTAAATGACAATCTAAACACTTGCTTTCCACTGCAATTTTGCATCAGCATCACATTAGCAGCATACAGACCTTCATTTACCCTATATTCTTGAGTATGACTTTATGATTTTGAAAAATATGTATGAGAACAGGAAACCATATTCTTTCTCCTTATCCAGGTAAGTCCTTTTCTTCAATCATCTTTATGGACAATGTTTGATTAATCACTCCTTAACTTTATAAGTTATCTTCCGTAGAACACAAATTGCGCTGAACACAGAATAGCACATCAGAAAATGTACACCTAATCTTCTATATAATATAGTCTGCTTAAATACACTATATTTTTCAAATATTAGCATTCTTCTTTTTCTGCAAAATTCTAATTTAATGATTCAATATCCCAGTTATTCTCACACATTTTCAAACAAGTTTGTTTGTTAGAAATTCTGCTTCTATATAAATGATAATTGTGATTTGGTTGAAATTCCAAGCCAGTCCCTTACTACTATTACTACTACTTCAACTAATACAATGGCTACCACTACTTGTTAATATTTATTTATTTAATTTATGTACTGCCCATCTCACTGTTTGAAATGACTCCAGGTGGCTAATAATACAAGAACCTTAATTTTAAGAGTCAGTTTGGTTTAGTGATTAAGACAACAGACTAGAAACCAGAAGGCTGTTAGTTCTAGTCCTGTCTTAGCCATGAAAGCTGGCTGGGTGGAATCAGCCATACATGTCTGGAAAAAGAAACAGTCACTTCAATTATTTGAACAGAGTTGCTTTATACTTCATTCTCCTACATTCTGAAGAGCCTCTTTTGAAGAATTCACAGAGCCATATATATAGGTCAGTGGCAAGGCATCACTTTTTGAAGTTTCAAGGTTTGTCCCCATCATCTCCAGATTGGGCAGCAATCCCCATGTCTCAAATCATAAGGAGTCATGGCAGCCACTATGAGCCATCCATCCTATAGGCAACTTAGTATACTCACACTATGGCCTATAGTAGTATTTCTCAACCTTGGCAACTTTAAGATGGTGGATTTCAACTCCCAGAAACTGGCTAGGGAATTCTGGGAGTTGAAATCCACTCATCTTAAAGATGCCAAAGTTGAGAAACACTGGATTACAGTATGTACAGTGCCATCACAATTATAACTCATACTAATTTGATGAAGTTATTTAAATATCAGATCCCTTCACTGGATAATAAAGGTTATGCTATGTTTTTTAAAAAAATGCTCCGATAAGACAGGAAACGACCCATAACTTCCTGAAAAAAATTGTTCTCCCATGCTAAGTAGCAAATGTCATGTGATGAATTAAGTTTTGGAAATTACGACCAATCATTGGGTGAGGTACGAGTACCACAAAGTCCATGAATGTGTTTTTTTTGTGTCTTTTGGCCTTACATACAGGTAGTCTTTGATTTACAATCATAATGGAGCCTGGTAAGTCATGATAGTTGTAAATCAGATCACCCATGTGACGTATCTGATGTTATGACTTTTTTTTGCAGTAGTCCTTAAGTGAATAACTGATATGATCATTAAATGATCTCTGCTTACATTATCATTCATTATGGGACAGTTTTTCTGAAAACTGGAAGTAAATACTGGTTTTCATCAAAACTCTTGTAAAAAGGAGTTGTGTGACCATGGAATGTGACAAACAGCTGTAAATGTGGGCCAGTTGCTGAGTGCCCAACATGTGGTCACATGACTGCAGGAACCTCAGCAGTGTAAATTTCAGAAATGGATCATAAGTACCCCAGAGAGATTCACTGTAACTTCACTAAGCAATCAGTTGTACTGTAAGTTGAGGACGATCTATATCTGCAACAATCTTCATTTTTGTTGCTCAGTCAGCCAGATGTTGACTAGATTTGGCATTTTTGTCCTCTTATTGAGTCCTCCCCAAGGACTTAGAAAAGGCAGATGCTGTTCTTTGATGTTGTTAAAGGTATTGTTGCAGGATGTAAACTGGTCCATGTAAAGCTGTTTTTTGGAATTGACTGATGGTAGATTTGTCAATGCCAGTGGTATTCAAATGGTGCTCCAATTGTTTTGGAATGGCACCCAAGGTGCTTATTGCTATTAGTACTACCCCTTACTTTCTTTTGCCACAGTTGTTCTGTTTCTACGTCTTTGTATTTTGTGATTTTCTCCAGTTCTTTCTCTTCTATTCTGCTGTCTCCAGGTACAGTCACGTCTTCTATCCAGACTTTTTTTATCTTTCTTATGAACAATTGCATTTTGTATTTCTTATCAACAATTGGAGTGTTATGTGGCATGTCTGGAGTGTTATGTGGCATGTCTGGAGTGTTATGTGGCAGGTACCTGTCTGTTTGAATTCTGAAATCCCAGAGCAATTTAGCTTCTTCATTTTCTGTTACTTTCTCTATTTTATGATCCCACCAGTTCTTGCTTGCAGGTAAATGGTCTTTCTTGCATATCTTCCATTGCAGCATTGTTGTTACTTCATCATGCCATTGTTTGTAGTCAGTCTGGTGATCTTCTTGCAGCAGCTAACCATTTCTTCAGCTTCGTCACAGAGGTGGCATTTGCTGTCTGTTGCTGTCTTCTCAGTTCTAGTTTTGGATGCATTTGTTCTTAATGCTTGGTCTTGTGCAGTCAGAATTTGCCTTTCTGCCTCTTTTTTCAGTTTTCCTCCTCTTAGCCATTGCCAGGTCTTGTTATTATGTGCTTTGCCTTCTTTTTTTAATGTAATGGCCACGTAATATTTTGCCTTGCCGTGTATCTTTTCTGTTCTTTCTATTCTATTTCTATTTGAGCTATCTCGTATTCCAGTTTCATCTCTCTGGTACTCAGTAAGTCTTCCTGGTATACTAGCTTTAATGCATATTCTTTACTGTGCTTCTGGTATTCTTCCAATGCCTTTTTTCCTCTTCAGTTGTCTGGTATATTTGCAACATTCAAATCAAGATGCACACCTATTTTCCTGGGTAGGTAGAGTCTGTCAACATCATTGCATGGATGAAGAGCACGATTCATTGTCATTATTTTTCTGGTTCGCTATTCCAGCTATGTATTTCATGACTTGAATTGCCATGAGGTTAATTGCCTTGATAGCATCTTCTCCACTGAGTTTGGACTTTAAGATCTTCTTCACTTTCATGATGTATGCACTTCTGAGCCTCTTCTTGACTTCAGTGTGCTTGATATTGTCAGTTTGAAACATGCACAGGTATTTGTAGCCATCATTTTCATCTAGACTCTTGATTTTATTTCCATAGGGCATCTTGATTCCTTTGTTTTTCACCTTTTTTCCCCTACTGGTAGTGAGGATTGCACATTTGTCCAGTCCAAACTCCATTGCAATGTCCTGGCTGTATATACAGGCAGTGTTGAGCAATGATTCTATTTCAGATGGTGTTTTTCCATACAACCTCAGATAATCCATGCAAAGAAGATCTGATAGCCTAGCATATGTTTTTGATATTTGATAGCCATGACCTAACTTGTTCAGTATGGTTGACATAGGAATCAGTGCAATGACAAACAATAGTGGTGATAGTCAGCCTCCTTGAAAGATTCCCCTCTTGATATTACCTTCTCCCCATCTATCATCATTGACCAACTGTGTCTTCCATTGTGCCATCGATTTTTGCACAAAGCTTCTGATGTTTCTATTGATCCTATTATTTCTAGGCACTTGATTATCCAGTCTGTGACAGGGAGTCGAATCCTTCTTGTAATCAATCCATTATTCAATTCAATTCAATTCAAGTTGGTTTTCCTTCTCTTGCAGTTTTTCAGAATCATCTAATCAATTATGAGTTGATCTTTTGTTCCTCTGTTGTTTGGGCAGTTTCCTTTCTGCTCAGGTGGAAAGAGCCTGTTTTCAACTAGATTATGTTGGGCTGCATCAGCTACTACACCAGTTAGTGATTTGAAAATTGTTGGTAAGCACGTAATTGGCCTGTTGTTGCCTTTCATTATCAGGTAGTTTTGCCAGATGTTAGCCATTCTTCATTTTCACCTCCTTGAAGTATTTTGGTAAACCGCTTGGCAGTGAGTGGTGTAGAGCAGTCAGATATTTCAACCAGAAACCATGCAGTTCATCTTCACGTGGTGCTGACCAATTTTTTATTTTCTTTGCCCATTTCTCCACCATTTCTGCTTTTATTATTCTTCCATTTTTATTATTATCCACCTCTTTTAGCTAAGTTTGCTTTCTTATTATATTTCCTTGTGTTTTCCCATAGCTGTGCCCAGAACTGCAGTGTTGCTTCTTCATCAAGTATTGACTGGTTCAGTGCATTCTTTCTACTGAAGTTTCTGATTTGACTGAAAAGTTTCTGATTTGACTGAAATTGGAGATTCTATAAATAGTTTGAGAAACAACATGGAGAGTTGTTTTTATATGTAATATCTGCAGCAAGACTGGTATATGCCAGTATGTGGAAGGAAGAGAGAGTTCTTGTGGTAGATGACTGGTTTATAAAACTCATTGATTTGGCAGATATGGCAAATTGAAAGATAAAAACTCAAAGAAGTTTTGGGATGTTTGGAAGTGATTCCAGGACTTTCTGCTGAAGAAATTCACTAATGACATTTTTGTAGAGGACTAGATGACTAAGAATTTAAACTCAAAATTATAAGAAATATTGTGTAAAATGTGATTGAAAATAATTAAGATATTGACATGTTAGCAATGTGTAATAGGAGTAAAAAGTGAAGGATAGTGTATAACAATGTATATGTAATCTATAGTTTGATAGAACAGACGTGTATATTATGGTTAAAAATGAATTCTAATATAAGGGTACAACATATAGGTAGTTTACTAATTAGATTAGAATATAAGATAACACAACGTGTGTTGTGGAAAAATATCCATACAGAGTTAGGTTGAGAATGTTATATGAGTGAGGGTTTGTTCCCCCCTTCCTCCTCTTTTTTTGCTTTTCCCTCCCCCTCCCCTTATTTTTTCTGTTGTATTTGTAGATATTGTTTTATTTGTCATTATGTGCTGTTTTATTATGTATTTTATGTTATTTTTTCTATGTTGTTGAAAATTAAAAAATATAAAAAAAGAAATTGGAGATTTTCCTTATACTGTGCAATTTGAA
>JANHZU010002978.1:72589-84339 GCA_032468055.1 Acrochordus granulatus
GCCTGAACGGGAAATACAGAGCGCGCTTACTGATGACACGCAAGGTTTGGCATGAAGTTTCCTCGTCTCGTGAGTCGTAGCTCGTCTAGCGGAATATTTCTCGATTAAATTTTTTGCTTGTCTTGCGAGTTTCTCGCCCTGCGAGTTACTCGTCTTGTGAGGCACCACTGTAATCATGATTAGAAGTTAGATCCATCACTCAGATAACAGTTATCTTTTTCTTTTCAGTTCTATCCAAATTATTCCAATTTATTTTGGAATTAAAGTCAGTTTGATGCATATCACCAATTAAAGTAATACATAAATAGGATTCCAGGTGTAGCCTGCAATCCATACACATAAATATGATTAAAACAACTACAATACAGTTCATATTGGCAAATGTGAACATGTAAAGATGGGCAAATGGGGTGCATCAGAGATCAATTTGAGATAGAACCCATTATACTTTTTAACAAACAATTGGAAATAATTTCCTGAAATTCAAAGGATGACAAGATACAATATCTTTAACTTAGAATCTCTCAAATCAAAGAAAAACAGCAACACAATAGCAATCAGTTTTCTTGGTACTATATTTTAAGGACACAGAAACTGGAGCTACTCATAAAAATGATTGATTTATGATGATTGTTATGGAATTCATACTCTCCATTTTCACTGAACAATGGTGCTCAAGGTGGTTAACCAAATACAAGGAAGTCAACTATATAATTAAATTCAAAACACAGCTAAAACACATTCATGAAGCAATTACAATGCCTAACCATCTTTCAGTTTCAATAGTGTAAACCCAGGCTTGTATCTGACAGTCCTGCCTAACCAAAAATGTTTTGATCTGATGACATAAAGGCAATAAGGAGACAGACAACCTCTTCTCCCTCAATAGGAAATTTCACCACCAGGAAGACCCACCATCACATTGCTACTAAATGCATCTCTGATGGTGTTATTTCAAATAGAAAGCTATCTCTTGAAGATCTTAATATCCTGATAAACACATCAAGTGGAATGGTGAATTTCAGCTTGGGTTCAACTCAAAATTTAAGCAGGGGTTTGGAAAAACAGACCTTATTGAGAATAGTTTATTTATATTGAAGAAATGGAAAAAGGCAAAAACTAATTTAGACATAATGTATATGCATTGCACATTATACAAAATGTATATGCCAAAGGAAGTCATCTTGTTTTTTTTAGTGGAAATAATTTATGCTTATATTCCAATATACAATTATCTTATCTCTACAATGGCTATATATATCTTAATTACAATCCTAGCTTATAACATTTATTTACAGAGTTTCCTGGAAATTCCTTAACTGCTTTAATTGCCCCTTTATTCACACAGTTGTTAAATGTAATCAGATTCAGATACTTTATTGGCCAAGCATGGTTAGACATGCAAGGAATTTGACTCTGGTACAGCAGCTCTCAGCATACTTGCAAGACAATAGTAAATAAAGTAATAACAAAAACAATTTAAATTATGTATTCAACAGTAAAATGTGCATCCAAAGTATGCAGCCAGTAGAAAAGAAACATAGTACGGTATAGAATTAGAACCACAATCTATTGATGAGTATATTTACACCTTAGACAGTGCTTTTGGGTTAATTTAAAATTCTTTGCACTTTGTGCTGTGTCATTTAGCATGAGTCAAGTATACAGCTGAATGATGGGATAGGGAAAAAACTATCCCCGGTTGTTTTGGTATGCAATACCCTATAGTGCTGTCCATAAATCACTGGACTTTGTTATGTTAATGCATTTCATTCCTCCTCCCATATCTTAGTTTTACCAAGAGGATTTGCATCACCTTTAGCTTCTTCCAGATGAGCAGTTTGGGGTTTTTATTTATTTATTTTATTTATGTGCTATCTCCTGGGTAGAAGCACAAATGTGTGATTATAGATCCAAATCTAAAGGCACAGTAATTTTTTGGATACTTTTGGGATTGCTGATAAACTTAACTAGGGTAAGAGATTATTAGAGGGAGAGAATATTTAAAGACCTTTTGTATAACAGAGAAACAGTCTCATGATAAAACCAAACTCATATATTTAATGATAAAGATGATTTTTCTCAGGGGAGTGGTGATGTTTCTTCACTGATAGTAGTTTAGTAGAAACCGGATAACCATTTGTTACTTTTGATACATTTCTAGATTCCTATATAGTACTTTATAGCAATTTATTGGACCAGAACCAGTAACTTTTCTTGGAATTTTCCATTTCTATAATTTTAAGTGCATAATGAAGAGTCATTTCAAAGGGAATAATCTAAAGCTTTTACATCCAGATGATACACTTCATTGATCTCACAATCAAAAAGTGGGTTATTTCTCCATTATGTCTTGAGTTCCATATTCATGATTGTATGGAGAATGGTGAAAAGTATTTGTGATCCAGTAGATGAATAATTCAACCCATTCAAAATTTCCATGGGTAAAAAAGACTGATATACATTTGAAAATGAAAGTAAGAAATATAATTTATGAGTGATTAAAAAATGTGAGAAATTCCTGCACAAGGAGAGGATATTTTTTAATTGCTCAGAAGAAACATTCCTTCACCAGATCTTGATAAATCTGACAATATAAAATTTGTTTTAGAATTTTTTCAAAAGAAAAGAGAATTTTAGAATGTGGTGTTTTAGTCACATTCTGCATTATTCTTTCCAGCAATCTGCTTCCATACTAGCTTCCCAAGTTTCCATGAAATCCCAAACGGGCTTTTTACTAGTGTTGCTATTCTCTCTGTTAGGAGAGCTGGAAAATTGTTGGAGAATATCTTTTTCCTATGGAGTACAGTGTCAAATATGAAGGACCAGGCTCAGGTGATGCAGTTCAATAGATTTACTGTCCAACAAGGTTACAGGAATTTGAGCACCTGCCAGTTGAACACCTGCATTGCTAAGATAAGATTCAATGGTCCTCAGGAGGGGCTGGGCTTCTGACATTTGAGGATTCATAAAGATTCAAGACTGATTCCTCACTTCCTCCCTGGTTCTGCCCTCCTTCCTCCCACAAAGAGTTTCAAAAGGCTATTTGCAACTTTCTCCAGTATTTCTTGTTATAGGATCATTTGATAGTTCTGCAAATGAGAACTTCTAAATGATACTTTTTGTATATATTTGATATAAAATGCAATGTTTTTACAGAGGGACCAAAAATTCCATTCTGTTGAGGAGCTGATAAATTGCCTTTGTTTTCCACAAAATTCAGTACCTTTGCTGGGACTCATATACCTTGACTTCTTAATTGTCTGCATGTATTCATACACTTGCTGTGTCCAGCAGAGCTTGCCTTTCTATTTTGGTCCCTGTATATTCCATCTACTAACTGTTATATATAATTTATTCCACACAATCTGCTCTGCCAGATTTCCTCTGCATTAGATTAATTAAGGGAAACTCAATAATTATCTTTCTGATATCATAATGGGATATACAGAATTTTGAAGTTTGAGCTTCTAACTCAGCAGATCTCCACAACATGATAGAAATCCTATTTTAAGGCCACACACCAGGAGTAGGTGATAGAAATGTATATTTATCTTTGGAAGTTATTGTGCTATGCAAAGGGAAACCTGACAATGGGGATATTTAATTTTCCCTATCAAATTAAGTTATTTAAAGAACATTATTTATATCCTATCTTTTGTATCTTAATTTTCAAGAAGGCTTAAGAAAATCAAAAACATGGATGAAGAATATAGAGTGAAATTTTAATCAAAGTGTTCTTATGAAATCAATGATCTTATTTTTTAATTGCTTGGTACCATTTTTCCATGGAGTCATGAAAAGCAGGACTTAGAGATATGTTGTACCTTTGCTGTTCAAATAGCTATCAAGATGAGTTCTGAAAAAGGCATGAAAACATTCCAGTGAATATCCTAACTCAAGAAGATGCATCAATGGTCCATAAGTTAAAGTAAAAGTTCATTTGGGGAGCTTAGAAATTTAAACCATTGTTTATGTTTCTAATTTGGTATATTTGCATACTCAGAATTGGAAAAGCAAATCTGCATTACAACCAAAATAACCATCCATAAAGATATATTAATTGCTGAGATCAGGCTACATTAAATGTGCTGCTAAATGCATCATTAGGATAGAATATTAGGGTTCTAAAATATTTTGAATCAATTGTTAGAAAATAGTTTAATTTGATAAATAACATGGAAAGAGCTGGGGTGGTCTCTTCCATTGTTCCAATGGAAAACTACTCTCTGCATTTGTATACATGACTGTTACCTTTTTGTGGGGGGAAGACTTCCATTGAAAAAAATGGGTGCGCACTGCACTTCAAGAAAATAAATGTGAGAAGTACATATTGGGTAAAGTAGGGCCCCATTTCCTGAACATGAGGAAAGTGATTGTTGGTAAACTCATGTAGTTGAATGCTGACACCGTCCAAGGTAGCTGGTTGTGTTTCAAGCCAATATCTTGCAATGAAATGCAATGATAAAATGCAGTAGTTCTGGTCTGGTTGGAAAGTGGGCATTGAAAGATGCTGTTGCACAAATGCCACACCCATCTACAACTCATTAAAAAGCTGCTTTGGTTTCACCAAGTTCAAAATTCATGAGCCTAGATTTGCAACCATTGCTGAAAGTTGATGGCACAATCAAAGAAGTTTGTGAATGATTTGGGAGTCGCTTACATTTCTCACACTGTTTCTCCATCCAAGCTTGAGAAAATTTCCACCAATGCTACACAGCTGGGGGGGGGGCTAAGGAGAGTGTGGCCCCTAAATTTTCATTGCTCTCTAAATTTGATTGTCTTAAAAAAGATTGGATAAGGTGCTCACTTGGTTTAGTGTTACCCCTTAATGCTTCGGTTGGCTATAACTACAGTGAGCAACTTTATTGGGAAAAAAAAGGACAAATCTGAAAAAGGAGCAAATCTGGAAGAGGTTCATAAGGATAAAAAAAAATCAATTGTTTATGTTTATGTTTATAACCTTGCTTTTCAAAGGTAAACCCAAGAGCAAAACCACAAAAAAAGTTACAAGAATGCATATTCTAATCAAAGTATCTAAAATCAAACAATATATGCAAATTTATTTTTAAAAGGCTATCCATTTCCATATTTTTCATATAAATGTGCAAGACTGTGCATTAAGTGGGACCATTTGTATAAATGTAAAAGTTAAATGATCGAATAAAGGACAAAACTGAGTGTTTGGAAAATAAATAAATCTAAAGGATAGCTTTCTGAAATAAAGGATTGCCCTTTGCAACAAAAGGTCACTGTAGCTATAGCTGCGTTGCTTGATCCTCCACATGGCAGTTGGTTTTAGCGTGTTTGTTTCTAATTTTTCAGCAGCACAGATTTCAGAACTTGGTGTTCACTACTCAACACACCTCTCAGCATATGCCAGCTTCCTTTTCTTTCAAGTAACATTGCGCCCTCTGCAATTACAAGCTGTCACTCAAGGGCAATACAAGAAAAGAATTTTGGAAAACTGCACTTACATTAACAGCCGGGGGGGGGGGAGATAATTCAACCTTGCTTGGGTTTGTAAATGCTTGGCTTGATTGGGTTGGTGCTTGTTTTTCTTATACAGAGTTTTCCAATTTTATTATAAGCAGTAATCAGAACAGCTTGGAATTTCAAAGAATGTGTATAGCATTAATTAGCATGCAATTTGGTTGAAATAAAAATATTACAATGCAAGGCTGTTGTCTGTTATAAGACTCTATTCAACCTTCCAATTATCTTTAAAAATTAAATTCTGAATGCAGTAGAGGTACATCAGTCTCAAAACCCTCTTGCTTATCTATAGGCCACTTATAAACTTGTTTCACGAGTCTGCTTCAATTAATTTTTTTTCCTTGTATTTCACACATGAATAGTTGCATCACTGAAATGTACAATCCATTCCCAAAATTAAGTGCCAAGGAATCTTTTCTCATGGTCCCTGTTTTTCAATGTTAGAAATGAAGGGCAGGGAGAGAAAATTCTCACTAATATCACAAAGCAATTAAAATGCTTTCCTTAACATTGACTCAGTAGCCTTTAAGATGCATGTATAAATAAAAATAAAAAAGCCAAAATGTTTCCCACAGAGTAATTACTTGGAAATGATATGGTATCCAAGAAAGCTGGAGGAAGTAAAAATTAATAAGTTTTTACATATCTTCCAGCAAGATTTTAAATGAGGACTTCGAGCAACTTCTATGGAGTGGCTGCTTTAAAATAAAGCATTGCTTCATGGTAGCTTTTTTTTTTTTGAAAAAGACTGGATTTGCTAAACTCCACATGTGATTCATATCAATTTTTGTGCACATTCCTAAGTACGGTATTCTTCTACACTTTGGTAAGCAATTTCTCTAATATTTTGCATCCTGACTTACTTTGCCCTAATATATACATTTTGTGTACAGTTGCTTACAAATTGATATAATGCTCAAATAGTGAACAGCATTCCATTAAAAAAAAGAATATAAGTAGCTCCACATAAAGTGCTTTTGTCCCCTTGATTATATGGATCTGAGAGCTCTGACTACTTGATTATATCGTCAGAAATGGGTATGTCAGGAAAAACATATAAATAAATTGAATGTAGTGGGAACGGGATATTTACAATGTTGTATATTAAAAAAGAAGAGACAGCGTCCATTCTCTGTCAAGAATATAAATGAGAATCCAACGTTAAAGAATTGATGACTGGTGGAGAAGAAGGGAAGACTAAGAAAGACTAAGAAGACTTTACAAGAGTGGGATTGATCAACTCCTAAAAGAAAGTTGAGCAGTTTTAAAGAAGAAAAATCAATGTGGGGGATGTTTTTGGAAAGGATGGAATATTTGTAGCTCAGGGTTGAACTGTGGAGTCCTTGGGGCTCTCTAACTTTGGTTGTTTTCATCCAGTCGGTTGTTGTCATCCATCCAGCACTGATGATGTTAACTAGCTTTGATAATGAAATTTTGAAAGAAAACAACCAAAAAAATCCCAGAGATCACCAAGGACTCCATTATTTTAACTATCTTTTCTTAGCTCAAGCCTTCATTCCTTTGACTTACATTTTTCCCTCCTTTTTGTACTCTACAGAGTTGCCTACTCCCAAAGAAAATAGTCTGATATATATATGTGTACAATCTTGGTGTTTGAATCAAATTCCCCTTTTCACTTGCTTCACCACTCTTATAAATAAAAGATGTCTCAGGGTAGCATTTCTGAACCTACATCCCAGGTTGATTTTCTATGATTCAGTCTGATACTAAATAGACACTGAAAGAAACCACTCAGGGACACCTAATCAGGTCATGCAAGGCACTGAGTGGTCAGTTTCACTTTTCTTCCTGACATTCCCATGCCAGGTAAAATTCTCCGCTTTCAGAATAAAGGATAGACTCTGCTGCGGATCCCAAGAAAACAATCCTATATATGTAATTAAAATCAACACTTCTCCCTGGGCTGCTCAATCAGATAAGTTTTGAGTATCTTCTTGATTTTGTTTTAAAGTGCAACTGACCATTTCAGACTCCTACTGGATTTTTGTGTGTGAATGCACTGAATTCACAATTGATCTTGGCTGCCCTGAAGAGTTGTCTTGACCTTGAGCTACAGTGCTGGCTATGGATGCTTAAATGGTTCTAAAAGAGAGGGATAAAAAGCACTGGAAAAGAGCCTTGGCCTTCTCTGGACAGGCATATCACATGAGTGATGGCAGCATATCCAAATCAGAAAATTAGAAATAGATAACAGAAATTTGGTTGGAGAATTCTGGGAGTTGAAGTCCACATATCTTCATATGGCCAAGCTTGAGAAACACTGGCGTCGACACCCTCTTCCAATAAATTCTCACATCTGTAATTGTTTGGGTTTAGGATGTGTGATTTAGATTAATGCTCATTAGAATTCAAAACAATTTTTGTTTATCTCCAGTTCCTAGTAATGCTTCCTGAAAGCAAAGGAATGGTCAACTATGCAGAGATGTATCTACTTTTACATTATGCTGTGTGACATGAAATAAAACTGGAAATTTTTAAATATAGCATATGTTGAAAACATTTGCAAGAACAAAGAGGCACAAATGTGTATTTTAGGATAGCAGAATAGAATACATATATCTGATTCTCATTTATTCCAAAGTTGAGAAATATGACATTTCTGAAAGCTCCAGATTATATCAGTGCAGGTTTCACTGCAAGGTTAGTGCACATTCATTGTCCAGTGTGATTTGTGTCATTATCCATTGGCAGAACCCAGTTATACTATACAATGGACAAATTGGCCAATCTTCACCCCCGAAGAATAAAGGGACTTAAATCCGATCTCAGAAATGACATATTCCAGAAACTAGTAAGGGAACATTTCAACTCTTAAGACATTCAGTCACTTATTTCAGAATGGTCATCTCCAAGAAGTAAAATTATATAAAAAAAAATTCACTGCAAAACAAATTTGTGAAGAGCTTTAACGTTCTTTCTAATGAATTAAGCAAATATTAGGATTTTTTGTCCTACAGGTAAATCTTGATTTATAACCAGTGGCTTAGTGATCTTTTGGAGTTACAATGGATTTACTTTGGGGCAATTTACAACCCAGATTCAACTATGACATTTGCTTAACAACTGCCAAAACTAGATCATAAAATGGGTCGCTCATGTGTTGACATGTTTTACAACCCTCTTGACTGTGATCAGCAGACACCATTAGGGTCAAGGACTACCTGTATTGGGTCAATTTATTCAGTGCAAAAACATTTGGTCACACCACCCAATTGCTGGTTTATGTTTGGACCTTCTAAAGCAATTCTGTCTTTCATCTTCATTCCTTCCTTTCTTTTTTTTAATTTCCTGTCCAACTGTCAACAGGGACACATACATGAGATATGTTAGGAACAGGAGCTGGCTGGGTGATTGGGGAGCCACAAACCACCTGTCTAAACCCTCTAGTCTGAAAATCTTTGAATCCTGCCTTATTGCCCTTAGTTTTTACAAGTGCTTTACTCTGACAAATTTTCAGATAGCTACCCTTTTAAAATTCCCTTGTGAGGTGGGCAGTGACACTGCTTTATTTGACCTTGCTCCAAAGTCTAGTCTAGCAGCTCCAGTAACTGTAAGAGGTTTCTTTGTGTACAAAATCCATGTACTATGTTTGTGCTCCTTCAACTTGAAGCACACAAAGAGGCTATCTGCAGATGTAACAGATGCCCTGAAGGACACTTTGGTTGCTGGAACTGGAGAATAAGAAACATAGATGGCACAAACTTTCACTGAGGAGAATCAAATTGCCTTCTTATCTTACCGGGGAGAGTTTGATTGCCTTTGGGGTTCAAAGCTAATGTAATAATATTGGTTTTTCATGCCTAAAGTGGGACTAGAATTCACAGCACTTTACCATGGCTCCAAACTAGCCCATCCCAGTAGGAAATGCTGCACACAGATTAGTGATTTTGCATTTAAGCTTTGTTTGTTGGAAAACCAGTACTAGCAGGACACCCATACCCCCACACAAAGAATTAAAAAAGAAAAAAGTCCCCCCCAAAAAAACATCCAGTTGCATATCAGTTGGAACATCACTAAACAGTGTAAGATGCATGATTGGGAATTTTTTTAAAGGGGCATTGCATATTCATTTTCATCTGTGCTATGAGCACAGAGCAAAGTTGGTTGTTCATGTAAGAGAGAGATGAAGGAAGGAGAAAAAAGGGGAAAAAATATTACCATGGATAATGTAGAATAACTGAACATAAAAACAGAATAGGACAACCTTCCCTCATCTTCTCTTATTCAGTGATTGCTTTTATAATAAGGTTGTGCACACTGAGACAGAGTCATAAAGTTACCTCTATCTGGTTACTTAAACAACAGGTTTTATTTAGTATATTCATATTCATTTTTGCTACAAATGAGCCCTACTTGGTTACCCAAGTGAAAATGTGCTTTGAACAATGATGTTTTCATTAAGAGAAACTGCTGTTCCAATTCTCATACAAAATGCTGTTAACTTTGTTGGCAGCAAAATCAGTACACTGCCGTGAGAGAGTAGATTTTTCACGATTGCCTCTCAAATTGAGGGCACCCTACAGTGGGTTCTCAAATCTAAATCAAGTTTAAATAAGCCAATCCCAGGAAATAGGAGAAAGTCCATTATAATCAATAGAAGAAACGTCTATTTAGGTTAGCAGGCCCAGGAATAGCATTATTACAAACGGTGGGTTTTATTATCATCTTTATTGCACAATGGCGTCTAGTCTTTATTGGAAGAAACATGACATTTGAACATTTTATTCCCTTTGTTCCAGCAGCTCCCACAGTGAATCTAACCTTTACAGCTCAGAAGAGACTTCATATACTGCATAAAAGTTTCATGCAGAAAAACTACATGTAGTTGTAGTAATGGAGGTGCCAAGCATAGCACCTGGCTTCAAAGCAAACCAACCAACCAACTCACCCACCTATTAACCACAAACAAAACACAGCCATGAACTATACCGAGCCATTGTATTTGTAGATCACTTTGCCACTTGGATTCCACCAAATTCTTCATTCATAAGCATTTTATGTTGTGTATTTTAAATGCTGTATGCTGCCAGGAGTCATTGCACGAGAGTTGGGTGGCTATGTACAATTATTGAAAAAATAAATATTTTTCACCTAAACACTGTCATGGTTATTAGCCATATGAGATTACCTGCCCTTAAAAACAGCCTACCAACCTTGCCCCACAAAATTACAGGATCTTTGCATGATGAATAGTATACCTGCATCTATGTATGTGTTTCTTTATAACAGGAAGAAGCAACCTAGGCCTCAGATGTTGTTGAACTTAACTTTCAACAGCCCTAACTTGCTTATCTAGTCTTGCATTGTTTATTCATTTGATTTATATCCCATTCTTATAGCTCTGCTGCAGCAGTTAGTAGCACCTAATTAATCTTTATTCTTGGAAGCTAAGCAAGGTTGGTCTGGTTAGTCTTTGTTGCGGCCATTCTTTACTCTTGTTTGCTAAAAAAAGGGGAAGGGTGAGGAATCTTCACATACCTCCCCTGCTGGGAAAAACTCAGACTTTGATTCCCATCCCAGAGTCATGTGTCAGGCAGTGAAGGTCAGGTCTTGTAGTCTGACCATATCAGGGCCATGAAGTCATGATGCCAGGTTTTGATCAAAACCTTGGGGTTGTTGTTTATGAGGAACCTACATGGAACTTAGCATCAGGTACTGTGAAAACTGGTTTCCCTCGGGGTATCTCTGCTGTCCTTATGAAGGAGCTCCTGAGAGCCTATAAGAGATTAGGGTATCATCTATGTAATTTATGTCATGTTTTTAACTCTATTTGCTTGAGCTAATAATAAAGCTTAAGATCACTTTATTTACTATTATCT
The DNA here is from genome assembly GCA_032468055.1 of Acrochordus granulatus. Lineage (NCBI taxonomy): Eukaryota > Metazoa > Chordata > Lepidosauria > Squamata > Acrochordidae > Acrochordus > Acrochordus granulatus. Next base: position 83,926 of record JANHZU010002978.1, read on the forward strand.
CTGGATCCAAAAGAACTAATTGCCTGAGCACCTGATAATTGCCTGACACTTGGCAAAACAGTTCTTGGATGAGACATTACCTCAAAGTCCAGGGATCTTATGACAGAGCTAGCCAAGACGGCAAAATTGACTGCTTTGATTAGAGACAACAGTCTGTCTAATTTCTTGCAGCTTGGAGACCATTGCTAGATTTCCTTCAGGAGAAGGAGAAAAATGAAATTTTGACTTTGGGATTTGAGAATTATTCAGATACTTGGATACTTCATTAGAATGCAAAGAATTTGACTCCGGTACAGAAGCTCTCAGTATACTTGCAACATCAATAAACAACAGTAAGATAACACATAACGATATTAGTTATTCTGTAAATGTGCAGTCAATAGAAGTGTTATAAAGTTTGAAATTAATAGGTAT
>JANHZU010002978.1:117768-129418 GCA_032468055.1 Acrochordus granulatus
GTTAATAGCAATAGTTCAAGGAGACTCACTATAACCACTATTGTTGTCATTGCACTGATTCTTCTATCAACCATAATGAAGAAGTCAGGCCATAGCTATCAAACATCAAAAGCATCTGCCAAGCTATTCCATCTCCTTTACATGGACAATTTGAAGTTGTATGCAAAAACACCATTTGAAATAGAATTGCTGCTCAACACTGTCCATATATGCAGCCAAGATATTGCAGTGGAGTTTGGACTGGACAACCCTCACCATGAAAAAGAGAAAAATGGTGACAAATGAAGGAATCAGGATGCCCTATGGAAATAACATCAAAAGTCTAGATGAAGACAAACACAAGCTGACAGCATCAAGCACACTGAAGTCAAGAAGGTCAGAAGTGCAGATATTATGAGAGTGAAAACCTTAAAGTCCACACTCATTGCAATGCCACTCATTAAATACACAGCTGGAATAGTGAACTAAACTCAAGCAGAACTAAAGGATCCATCACTGGATAGGCAGTGATGTTGACAGACTCTCCCTACCAAGGAAAATAGATGCGCATGATGTTGCAAGTACACCAGACAGTTGAAGAGGAAAAAAGGGCATTGAAGATACCAGAAACACAGTGAAGAAGATTTACTAAAGCTAGTATATGAGGAAGGCTTACTGAGTATTGGTGAGATGAAACTGGCATACAAGAAAGGCCAAATGAAGAACAGAAAAGAGACATGGCAAGGCAAAGCATTACATGACCAGTACTTAAGAGCAGGAAAATTGAAGAAAGAGAAAGAAGGGCAAATTCTGGCTGCATAAGACCAAGTTTTAAGAACAAATGCATAAAAAACTAGAATTGAAAAGACAACAACAGAAGCAAATGCCACCTCTGCGAAGAAGCTGAAGAAACCACCTAGTTAGCTGCTGCAAGAAGATTGCACTGACTACAAACAACAGCATGATTAAAGTACAACAATGGTGCACTGGAAGATCTGCAAGAAATGCCATTTGCCTGCAATTAGGAACTGGTGGGATCATAAAATAGAGAAAATAATAGAAACATGAAGAAGCTAAATTGCTCTGGGACTTTGGAATTCAAACAGACAGACACCTGCCACAAAATACTCCATACTTAACAATTGTTGATAAGAAAAATGAAAAAGCCTGGATAGCAAATGTGGCAGTACCTGGAGACAGAAGAAGAGAAGAGAAAGAACTGGAGAAAATCATAAAATAAAAAAATCTGCAAATAAAAATAAGTAACTATGGCAAAAGAAAGCAAAGGTGGTACTGATGGGGCCTTGGGTGCAATCCCACAACAATCCCACTTGAACACCATCGCCTTTGACAAATTCACCACCAGTCAATTGTAAAAGTAGCATTACTTGGAACAGCTTACATCCTGCGACAATACCATCAAAGAACAGCATCTGCCTATCCCAGGTCCTTGGGAAGGACTCAGTAGGTGGATAAAAATGCCAAATCCAGTCCAAACATCTGGCAGACTGAATGATGAATCATCATCATAATATTTTGCCTCAGTTATTCCTGCAGGTGGGTTTGAAAGTATTTCTATGCAACCATGGTGAGCAACAGAAATACTAACTTAGCTGAAGAAGCACCATCCTGTGGCTAATGACAATCTATTGTCTAGCAATGGGAAACCTTTGGCCTCAGGAACATCTTTCCATAGACATGTCCAATAGATTCCAAGATGACATTATTTTCAGCTATCTAATATCCTATTGAAGAGAAAAATAACAAAGATAAATCTGAAACTGGTTCCAGGGTTTTGAGATGCAAACAGGAACTTCAAGGCCTGTCTTTGCCTTATTGGCTGAAATGAAATATTAAAAAGTCTTTTTAAAGAACATAAAATAACCTAATATAAAAGAAATGGGCATTTGAAATGTGCTAATCAAAAAACAGAATGAAGATTTGCCATTTTGTTCACTGAACATCAGGCGAACTTGTCTTTTTCCTGACCGGCTTTCCTTCATTAGTGAGACAGTTCTAGCTTGGGTGGACTCTGGGAGGCAGTGCAGGAAGGCCTGTTGTGCTGCAGTCCATGAGATCACAAAGAATTGGACACAACTGCACTACTAAACAACAACAATAAGGGAACCATGATATAATCTTTCTAAATGCATAATTGTTCAGTTATATTCTAAAATTAAGACAATTAATTTACCTAGGGAAACTTGATAAGGCTAATTTTTTTCCCACTGATCAAGTAAAATATCTAGCAGTGTCTTCAGACTAGTAGATGAAGATTCTCAGTCATCCAAGTAGAATTATCTGGAGGTTGAGTCATGGCAACTGGACTTCTTTTCTTGTCAGTTCAAGACATTTTTGCTGCTTATCCAAGCAGCTTCTTGAGGGGAAGAAAGTGTAATTACAGCAAGGAAATAAACAAACAGGAAGAAACAAACAGGTTGCAATGAGTAACACCACAGGGAAAACGAATACAGCAGAATTATTAGCTTTAGGAGGAAGAGTGATGCGTTTGACAGCACTGTAGATAAGTGGACAGAGAGACACTTGATCATTTTTTGAGGCAAATAAGATAGTTGCTAAAAATTGCTTTCTTTACTGAGTTTTGTGAAGCTTTACTTAGCTTATTGAGAGGCTAATTGTCACAGAAAAACATCAGCACTATTTCCCCCTTCCTTGACAAATGGATTGGCAATAAGATTTATTCAAAATTTCAAGATTACTTTGTGACCTCTATATGGGGAAAGCATTAAATTGGATAAGTTTACAGTTTTTTCATTTGCTTATTGCAGTGCAACACACATGGCAACAGATCATGTTTTTAAGTCATACCTTATGCAGTATCTACCTCTGAAATAGCACATAAAAATTTATGTGAAATAGCACATAAATATCAGTTGACCCAATTTACAACTTAGAACTGTGATAGGTAAGCTCCATTCGGGTTGTAAGCTGAGGACTACCTGTATGCTGAAGGAGAGAAAGCACAAGGTTTATGGCAGCTGAGTCAATCTGATAAAACTGAACTGAAGACTTGACTCATATAGTTAGCAAGACAAAGATCAGGAGAGCGAGCTCATTTTGGAAGACAAGGAGTCAATGGTTTGGGTACCGAACTGTTCACTGAATGCCTTAGTAAACTGTGAAGTTTCTCTTTTACCTATGAGCATCCTGTGTGTGTATCTGTATTGTTTCCAATAAGTTCACTTAATGCTGAAACACATTCACAATTAGAGGTGGGATATTCTCCTTACTGTTATTGGATGTCCCAGGAGGAAATCATCCCTCCGAACAACCCTTGCTGATAGAAAGTTTAGCCGCAAGCTTGGTGAAAACGTTTTATAGAAGTTGCAAGAGTTTCTGCCTGGGAAATTTCTGTGGAGAAGCGATTGTCAAACTTCTGATTACATTTTCCTGTTATGAGAGAAGAAGAAAAATCTCCATATCCAATTTCTCCACGGTATGGATAATTGTATGCCCATCTGTCATATTCTTTCTTCGTTTTCCCCTTTAGCTAAAGGAGGGGAACGGTAGTCTGCAAGATTTTTCATTGTGAAACTTGTCCTGCTCTACTAGGTGCTTTTTAACCTGCAGGAACTAGATATCTGTAAGTGTTCCAAGTGTGGATGCGTTATAGCTGCACACAAAGGAATTATAATTTTGAGAACTGTATTTTTCTAATGATTTCTGTTACTGAATTAATTCTGCTTTCCAGTATAATCCCACATTAGATCTCCCTCCTCACAGGCTGTCTATTACTGAAGAATGGAAAACCAGCATCTCAGGAGGAAAAAAAAAAAGAGAAAAGGATGTATTGGGATTAGGGAGAAGGAAGAATTTAGAATTCCCATGATTCTTCCCGATGTATCTGGCTTAGGAAACGTTTAGATCAGCTATTTGGTGAGGCTAAGTAAAGGATTTTTTACTAAGTAGCTATCAAAACTAGACCAGTAGATTTGCTTGCATCTTGATCCTCATTTCTGTTTTGTATCTGGCAGGTTATTGGTTATTTTATAGGCCCAAATTAATTTAGGTTTAGTGTAGGATTGTTCTGTATATTCACATTATTTCAAAATTCACAGATCTAACTAATCAAAATATGTGTTTCAAATTACACTTTGCTGAATTGTTTGACTGGAAAAATAAGTGCGAAAACTGGAGATAACTAAATTTCAATTTGCACTTAGTTCATATGGTGTAAATCAAATAGTCCTTCTATCAGAACTCAAAAAAATCTAGTTTCTCAGGGATTTCCAGCTCCGTTGCAAATATAAACTGACACGGGTTTGTTCAGCAAAGCTGATCTTTCAAATTCAGGAAATTGAATGTGGAGTTCTTAATATCTCATTTTGCTTTTGCCAGACTTTATGACTTTAGCATTATAATTAGGTTCTAGGCCTTATGCTATCACTTCAAGCTCCCTGATCAGATTGTCTGCTGCTGAAAATAGTGGTCTCACTATAGGCAATCAGTTCAGTGAGCTGGATCTTCTGCTGTTATGAATACATCTACAAGTCTCAGTAGGACAAAGATATTGTACTCTTAAAGAGATAAGTGCATGGAAGCATTAAAAGAAACTTTTCCAGTTGACCTCACAACGCATGGTAGGTTGAGTTGCTGAAAGAAAGTTGACTGTCTTCTGGGAACCATGTATAATGTCTCTCTTTTTTCTATATGGGCAAAAGCTATAAATAATGAATGGAAAGATAAAACTTCAGCCAAAGGTCTTGATCTTTGTGCTTGACTTGTTTAGTAGCATGTATTAATCAGTGCCATGTTTTCCAGTACCAGCATATTCCATTCAGTCAATATTTGTTTGTTATCCAAAGGAATGTTGCTGCTGTTTTACCACAGAGAACTGACTTTGCATTATCAGAAACTTCTTATATCATTCATACCTCTTTGAAATTGAAAATGACTCTGTGTGGATCTCAGTGTTCAGAGCATGGCAATATCATTTGCACAATCCCTATTAAGTCCTTGATTTAAAACAGCGGTAACTTGGTGTAGAGAGTAAAGAGGACGACTTTGAGATGGAAAGGGAAGATCTATTGACAAGGCAATAAGCAGATAAACATTGCTTAAACTTAGAGTAGCAGGGAGAGTTACCAAAACATCTCAGAAAGATGCCCCCCTAATTTACATGAATATAAAAGAGGAAAGAGAAGCAGACTTGCAAGATTCTTTTATTGCAGATAATTTTAATAAAAATAGTTTTAGGAACCTGTAATGTCTGTTTCTTGGTCTGGTCTACTTTGTAGAGCTGACACATTGGCAACTGAGGCTGAAGATAGTCAAGATTAAGAAAAAGCAAGAAGACTGAGGAAGAGAATCTCAAAATCAATCTCTCTTCAAAAAAGATGAAGAAAGGAGAGCCAGAACCAGAAAAACCAAGGCAAAAGCTATCAAGCCTTTCTGGTAATGTTTGTGAAACTAGTCGAGCTAACTAGATGCCTAGTCAGCAGTCAAGAATCTTACTTCTTGTTAGATATTGTTCCCCACCAAAAATCCAAAAGTTATTTCTCCCTCTCTCTAAACTGAGAGAGAAAGAGACAGATAGACAGACAGACATAGTCATTTGGTACAAGGCATGGTGATGTCACATACATCATGAGACTGTCAAACAAAGTTATGATGTATGTGACATGAATTCCCTGTTCCATTTTCCACTACGGATATTCATCAGACTCAAACATCAAAGAGAGAGACTATCTCCACTATATCTTTAAATTATTCCCAAGAAATAGTAAGTCCTAGAAGAATAGAAGTGCAGTGGTGCAGTGGATTAGTGCCGACAGATATGTCATCCAGAAGTGGCCGGCACTCTGGCAGATTCGATCCGTAAGCTCGCATGACGGGGTGAGCTCTTGTCACTTGCCTAAGCTCCTGCCAACCCAGCAGTTCGAAAGCACGTGAAATGCAAGTAGATTAATGGGGACCTCCTTTGGAGGGAAAATTGCTGGTCGGCGGATCGATGGAGGAGTGACTTGGCACGACGGAACACCAACGTTGGCGCGAAAACCTCGCCCATCCCAGGGGCGGAGCAGGAGTCTCGGAGGACACCCCGGATATGGACATCACCGGCCAGCCGAGGGGGGCGGAGTAAAATTAAGAAAAAAGTATAATCACTAACCTATGTAAGCTGCCAAGAATCTTTGGAAATTGGTGGCATGGAAATATGATTAATAAATAAATAAATATACAAAGAATTAGTCTCTGCAATGTAAACAACCCACTTATTAGTTTGATTGCAATGATGCAAAATTTAAATTTGGTTTGGATAGTCAAAGGTTCATCAGATAAAATGCAAGTCAGGGAACTTTTCTGTATTCTGTGCTCTAGGTAAGAATGTGGATAAGTCACAGTACCTGTAAACTAATTCTTTAAGATTATATCTCATAATGTCATTCTACTATCATTTTTGGTAAATCACCTTTTGTACTTCTACAAGTAGCAAGACGCTGGGCTGGTCAGCCAGGAGGTCGACGGCTCTAGTTCAATACCCAAGCAACACCACGTAATGGGGTGCACTCCCATTCTTGCCCCAGCTCCTGCCAACCTAGCACTGTGAAAGCAATTAAAAATGCAAGTAGATAAATAGTAGGTACCACCTTTGGTGGGAAGGTAACAGCGTTCTGTGTGTCTTGGTGTATAGTCATGCCAGCTACATGACCACGGAAACATCTTCGGTCAACTCTGGCTCTTCTGCTAAGAAACAGAGATGAGCACCGTCCCCTAAAGTCAGTCACAACTGGCAAGGAAAATGATTAAAACCTGTGATTCTAAGCCATTTCTCAAATCCTTTCATAACTCATTGCAACATCTTATACATTTACAACTAGATGGACAATGTTTTGGTAGTCAGTAGGGGTTTATCACAGAGATGGATAACACTGGGATTTTCCATTTCTTGGAGATTTAGGGGAGGTTTCAACCGTTGGTTTGCACTGCGATAGAGCACTTTCCTGCCTCCAAATGATAATAAAATAACACCTCCTAATTTTCAGCAATCATGCACCAATTCAGCAGATACTGAACTGGTGAGACTCTGGAGGCTATTAAAAGGGTTTTGAAAACTGCTGGTTGCCCACATCCGTACTAGGTAGGGCTTCTGCTATCACATGCATATCTGGACTATATAAACAGCAGAACCATTAGAATGACATTGGATGTAAAAGAAAGAAATGCGCCCTGACTTTTAATGACTGCCTGGACAAGCCCCTGCAGGTTTTTGGCAATAATTTCAGAAGCAATAGTACATTCCATTTCCTTCTTCTTAGGGCTGAGAGAGACCAATTGGCTCATAATTAAGGTAGGACTAGAACTTACAGTCTCCTGGACTCTTGTCTGGTACCTTAAACCATTACACCAAGCTACCTCTCTATATAGGATGCATGCCTTCATTATTATCTGGACTTACCTGGATGACTAATATGAAAAGTATATTAACCTAGCCTCCCATCAACAAAGGAAGAATGAGATGTATTTATTGTTATTCATAAAAATGCTTTGAAAGTTTCTTGAATTAAAAAAAACTTAATCAAAACCCTTGCCAGCAAACCACACAGGAGAAATCTAAATTAAAATATGTACAGTGGCATATATTTTACACTTGGCAGCGGCTGAAATATTCCATCTTGGCACTTTTAGAAACAATATATTTTTTAAAATTTGCTGAAATAAACAAGGATACGATTAACAGAAATATGTGTCCTAAGAAATTTCACATTGAAAAATGTGTTTTTTGTTTTTTTTTCTTTCGCAAAGAATGACAGATCCAGATATAGTGAATGAAAAGATGGAGTGGCTTTGGGTGTCTGGGGGACCTGTTTCCCCATTCTGGGACTTTAACAACTTTAACTCTGGATGGGGTGGCACTACCACAGACAGACCTGGTGTGCAATTTGGGGGTTCTCCTGGACTTGTGACTCCTGCTCAAAGAGCAGGTGGCAGTCGCAGCTAGGAGAACCTTTGCATGACTGCATGTTGTGCACCAGTTGCGCCCCTTCTAGACCAGAGCTCCCTTCACTCAGTCACTGATGCCCTCATCATCTCTTTGTTGGATTACTGCAATGCACTCTACATGGGGCTACCTTTGAAGAGCACCCGGAGACTCAGGTGGTGCAGAATGCCACTGTGCAGATGATCATAGGGGCCCATAGAATGGCCCATGTAACACCTTTATTCTGCAAACTGCATTGGTTGCCAATCTGCTTCCAGGTGAATTTGCAATTCAAGGTGTTGGTTTTGACCTTTAAAGCCCTTCATGGCATGGGACCAGGCTATCTGAGGAATCATGTCACCCCAAAGGGGATGTCCCACCCCACCAGATCCAGCAGAAGAGACCTTCTCCAGATCCCATCAACTAAGGCATTTTGGCTGATGGGATCAAGTAGAAGACCCTTTTTGGCTGTGGCTCCTGCTCTGTGGAACACCTTGCCCCCACCCGTACAACCTTCTGGAATCTCCTTAAGACCTGGCTCTGCCAGCTGGCATGGGGGTCCGATGGGGACACATCATCATGGAAGTGGTTGGTGGATTAATATTCACCTCCTTCCCCATGTTATTTTTTAGCTCCCCTCTTGGTCCAGTTGAAAGTTTTTAAAGGGTTTTTTAAACTGTTTTTTATTATTTGTTTTACTGTAAGCTGATGAGAGTCATTTTTGAATTTAAAATAAATCATGAAGCAATAGATATATAATGCCAGATTTCTTACATGCCTTCCTTTTCAGAATCTATGGCAAAGTTCAGAAAAAAGTGCATAAATTATCCATTATCTTGTCCACCTCAAAAAGACAGTACAGTATTACTCTCAACTTTATTTTCAGATAATTTTAAGAAAAAAGATCCATTCAAAAATCCACAACCAGTTTCATTTTTTACTTTTTGTAAAGTATGGTTCTCTTGAGTATACATTAGTCTAATGTACATCCTTTTAGAAATGTTCATTCATTGCACAAATATTTTTAAATCAAATTTCCCTGTTGTCACTTTTATTACGTAAAATTCTTTGATACATGTTTTAATAAAGAATGTTTCTCTCAATTTATTTAAAAATAATTATCCTTTTTATACACATGTTAAAAAACATTCTAGCAAATATTTATCTCAAAAACAACAAACATCTTAGTGGACTCCAGTCAATATGTTATTCATAAAATAGTGAATGTCACCAATTCACTTCCATATATATTAATGATAAATTTATTTTACATTCCTTAACTGGATATAGCAGTCATGGTTTGCTCATTTAACAACACATTTACAACAAAGTTAGGGAAAATTTTTAACTAAAAATGAAGTAAGTGTTTTACCAGTGTACATTTTCACCCATGATTTAAATATTTATAAACAAATGTCTATAGGTTATGAATCAATCAATTAATATAATAAATAAATCTGATAAATAACATTCCATGTGATTAATGAAATCCTAGCAAGACTCACTTTAATGTTGTCCTTCCTAAATAATTTTTTAATATTTTGAATTACAGGAGAGTTAAGCTCATCAGACAATTCAGAAGTTAAGCTATTATAGTTAATAAGCTACTCAGAATCCAAACACTGTAACTTCAGAGGTTATTAATTAAAATATGCCTATAACTTACAGCCTTTTTTCTTAATTAAGACTCGATCTAAAATACTGATTCTCACGTTATCTCTTGTAAATCAAGTCAGTTTGATCCAATCAAGAAATTTATGCATAAAGCCTAGGTGACACATTTTACTAATGAAAAATGCAGTGATCTGCTTAAATGATCTATAATAATTCTGGTCTGACATATTGTGGTTCAAAAACAAAATCTGTCCATGTATCTTTGAGAGGAAGAAAACAAACTAATGACATTTTCCCCAGGAAAAAGTGAACATTCCTCTCCCTAACACTGACAAATGGCATAAGTGAAAAATAAACAGTCACCTCTGTTTTTATCTGCACTGACTACAAAACATGTGCTTCCTATTCATCATTTAGCATACTGAATATTTAGTAGGTTGAGCACTTATAAAAATCTCAGACATTAATGTGCATGTGGTAGGAAGGGGGATGGAAGATTTTGCATTTTGTGCTATTGAAACCATACCATTATTGCTAAAAATGCTCTTAGAACAGAACTGTGATTAGGTCAAGTCCAAGGTTATAAAGTAATTTGAGTTCTTCAATATGCTTCACCAGGGAAGAAGGTCAAGAGGGAAAAAAAAGGAGAGAAGAGAAAAAGCAAGAGGAAAACAACTTTACATTACTCCAGCAAACATGAAAAACAAATAAGGACAACTTAAAATCCCAAGACAACAGGACAAATATGTTATAGGCATACTGAAACATGGTGGATTGACCAGCATGATTAGAACATAGCTGCAGAAGGCTAATACTTATTCAAAAGGAACATATTTAAATGAGTCATTAAATCTATCACCTGGATGACTGAGAATCTTCATTGACGTCTTTAGGATGTTTTCCAGATGCAAGTTATTGAGAGTGAGTTTGCAGTTTAGCCCCTGATACATTAAATTTGGTACATTTCTTTTAATTTTAAACTATGTTTCATAAAAAAAGACAAACTGCCATTAAAATTATTGATAATGTTACTGATGTTGGCCATGGTAGGATTTATTACTCATTGATATAAACAAATTAAAAAATCATTATTAATAACTCGTATAAATTTAATAAATAAATAAATTCTGCAAATACCTGGTTAATTATCAAATTCCCCCCACCCATGGGGCACATGCCCCACATTGGGAACCATTGGTCTAGAAGTACAGATGCTGAAGCCCAAAACTACATCTGGCTCTCGAGAGTTTCTCCCAAATGTTACTGCTGCATTATAATGAGATAGAAAACCAAAGTGATAAAAGCCTAGGGGAATAACAAAATTAACTATATTTAATCAATAAATTTAATGATAAATACCACTGCATTATATTAACTGTCATTAATCCATTGATTTAATTCTAATTACATTTCAGTTAAATACATTTTTCCACCAATGTTTATGCCTTGGTCCACCACATTGTGAAATGACATGAACGTGCCACTCAAAGGCCAATTTTAAATGAAATTGCTTTGTTTAATAAAAAAAGAGGAACAATTGTATAAAAACAACGCATCCCATCCATTTGATTCTGAATCCAGATCTGTTACTGGTGTGAGGTGGCATAAAGCCATAAGGAGATAAATTTAACAGCAAAATCAACCTTGGGATATTGTGGAAAAACAAAGTATTTGCTGGAGACATGTTTTTTTTCCCTTTCTTTAGAGATAACCTGTTGGGAGCTGGATGCATTAGATCAGAGCCAAAATAAAATCGAGAATGAGATGCTGCAAGATTTTGGCTTTTTCTCATGAAATGTGGCATGTTTTCAGAATGAGATTACCAAAATCTTGGAGAAGTTAGACATTTTTATGATTTGATTTTAAAGGTGCCTGGGTGATTGCACACAAATGTGTGATAGTGCATGTAAAAATATATATCTAGTGCTACCTATCTCCCCATAGGAACCCCAGATCCATTCCCAGCCCAAGCCTGAGATTCTTATGTAATGTTACAGCATCCTGTCCATGCTTTCCCTGACATTGCCTGCAAGTGCTAGCAAACAAAGAAAAATGTCTGAAACACAACTCCAGGCTAAGCACAAAACTGCATTTTAATTCATTTTCATGCATTTACTG